>NQII01002405.1:118523-144415 GCA_002778355.1 Clitarchus hookeri | reverse complement strand
GGGGGGGGGTCCTGAATGGGGCCTCCCTCGTGCTACCAAATTATTGCACACCTAAATAACAAGTAATTTTAAACCTACACCATAAAGAGCAAGTGTTTAACACTTTAAAATGTTTTGCTGGGGAAACCAACTACTCGTATACATTTTAAGCATAAACCACAAACAGCCAGCCCTTAGCACTTTAATTTTAAATAAGTCACCTAAATTTAAACTGATATAAATAGCAAGTAATTTTCATTTTAATGCTTTGTTTCACTCATCCTTGCATGTATCTGAAAATGAAAAAAATATGTATATATACTTTTCGTTTATCAGTTTATTTAATTTTTGTACAAATGCAAATAATTTACCATTCGAAAAGAGAACTGCCTTCATCACAGTTGTCTCCTTCGTGACGAGTCTCCTCATGCATTGCAGCTGCATGGATTAGAAAAGAGTGAAGTCGTTGCCCGTAAGGGTGGTTCTTTTTCCAAATGTATTCTGCCAAGTAGCCGGCCTACGACTTTTCCCGTCTACTAAAACACGGAATGCTATACCTCACCGAACACCAATTCCGTTCGATGTTTTGTGTGCGTACTCTTAAAGCTTCGCTTTGCCTCAACTTTAGTTTGTTTGGGGTGTTAACTATTCCACTCTTTTCACTGCACACAAATTCCTTCCGGTGATTTACTTGCAGGTGACGATAGCCATGCATGTCCAAGTTACTGTAACCTCACCAACAGTCTGAAATTATCGTCGTGCCTGGCATGATCCATTCACGAATACATTTGACTAAAGTCGTGGCGTTACTCTTTTCCATCGGCACCAGGAAGAAATTAGTACGATCGCCTCTCTCCACACCGCCGAAAACCCACTGGCCATTAAATTTCGTCCCTTGCGGTTTTTACGCTTGCCCAACTTTGATTCGTCTATCTCGACTATTTTGCCAGGCCTGCCGATTCGTTTCCTGTAACACCCAGTCTATGCACACTTGGCGGCAGAAATTCGACCAGGCGACGACTGTCTTGCCCGAGTACTGAAATTAATTTACTATAGTCTGCTGTTGGGGATACTTGATCAGGCACCACAATAAACACAACTCCATGATCTTGCCCAGCGACAAATTTGAATCTCCCACGAAACTGCCCTGTCTTGTGGACACTTTAAAATTACATTTTGTGCCATTCTCCATGCGCTGTCGACACCAGTAACACCAACCTCGATTGTCCACGAGCTTGGCTTCGCCTTTTCTGCATCGTCCACACTGTATTGACAGTTTAAGGATGTCATGCTCGACGAGGAATGTGTTTACGTCCGGTGAGAAATAAATTAATTTCCGAGCGTTCAACATGGTGATTTTACACCCCGCACACACCATTGTACGTTTTCCTGATTAAAAACTTTTAGTTTTTTATGTAAAACCACACTTGGATACGCTGAATGGAACAATTGACTTGAACTTGGATACGTTAAACGGAATTCAGCCGGATACGCAATAGTACACTAACTTGTAAAGTAAATAATTTGAATGGATACACGATACTGCACTCGCGGGTTTCCTATGGTTTTACCATAAGGGTACGCAATACGGAACAATCACCGAATATTTTCCTATAAAAATGGTGTTTAAATAATCTTTAAATGAATAGAAGACATACAAATTTATAAAAAGAGTGTGATAAATATTTTAATGTTAAATTTTTTTTAAGAAATATAAATATACATTTTCTATAAATGGATAACACTTTACGTTTAAATTGTAGGAAAATAACTAAAAAAAAAAATACACAAATATATAATATATCTCATGTAACACAATCACAAAAAATTATATGTTCAATGTGTGGTTCTAAAAAAATCTGCATTCCTAAAAAAAAAAAAAGGTTCAGCATTCGCGAAGGCATAATTAATTTTCCTAGACGAAGTGTTATTTCTTGTGAAATTGATTGTCTATGACAAGCTTATTAAATTAAGATGAATTCTGTAAATAAGTGGCATATCTAAGATAAATGAAGGGAATAAATATTTTTTTAACTATTATTGATGTTTTTCTTAATATGCATTCGCTATTCCTGTTATAGATAAATCGGGCGATATTAATGTGCAGACTTTCGAATCAATTTTTAAAACAGATATCCTAAAAATTGACAAATAGGTAATGGTTCCAAAGTTAATAATTCAAAATTTAAATTCTTAATAAAAAAATATAATATTAATAGTTATTCAACATACTCAGCAATTAAAGCTAGTGTTCTTGAAATATCTAATACAACGATATAAAATTAAATAAGGAAAATAAATTGTTTGATATGGCATCTAAAAATGGGTTGAAATTTTAATTGGATTAATTAGAGAATATAATAATACACAAAATAGATATATTGGGATAAAACCAAAAGATGTTAATAAAACAATTGAAAAATATATTATTGAAATCAGCTTATTCAAATATTGAAAATAATAAATATAAATTTGGCAATGTTTGTCAAAATAGTTATCTGAGGATGATTATATTGCATATTGTTCAACCTAGATGTTTACTTTAGATAAATGTTTAAAGTACGATGTAAAAATTTCCGTTTTAAAAGATATGAATGATTAAAAAATACAAGGTGACTCAAAAAATATGAGATCAAAATCCACTTTACTGATTAATGTTTGGTTGAAAAAGTTTTAAATAATAACAGTGGTAAAATATAGGTTACATGGTTAGACTTTGATAATTCACATAATAGTTGGAGAAATAATAATTGTGTGTGGTTACATATAAATTAAAGCGTTTCTTTCCTTGTGATGTTCATTAATTCTATTTAATAATTCAATTTCTGTGAAAGTAACATTGAGTCTAAATTAATTTCCACGAGGTTTAATATTTAACTTTTATTTTATTCTTTGATATAAATTTATAGAATAAGGTTCATATCAAAATCTTAAAATTTCTTTACAATTTGGATATGCACCTCGAATGTAGATAATCTTTTAACACTTTTTTAATGTGTTCTGATAACATAATAATGATACATTATACTATTATCAAATAACTTTAATAGTATAAAACTTGGTCTATAGCAGGGTTTGAGTTTGAGGAACAATATATGGTCTAATGTAATCCATTGTGTTTTTATGTTCAAGAATAGCCCTTTCTGATTCATAAACCATATATTCATAGCTGAGTTCAAGACTACTGATAGTTACATATTTATCTCTAATTTGTTTCTGTAAGCTTTTCATTATATTTTTATGTTCTTTTTGTTAGTTTATATTTACCTGTTTTTCTTAGTCCTGGGAGAACTTCTTTTGTATCTTAATAAGTGAAGGATTCTTCTTTGGTTTGTAAAAAGCTGATTTATTGATGAAAATTGTGTTTGACTGCATGTTTAAGGAGTACCCAATTTGGGAACACCTTTTGACTTCTTGTTTGAAGGTGTAAGTTGTTGACTTACAACTATTTCGCTATATATTTTTGTATAATTTTTGATGATATTTTCATAAATATTTTGTCTTGGATTTTTATATTTTAAAATTCTAGCAACATATTTTCCATAAAATCAAGGATAATTTTTATTATCTAAAATAAATTAAGATTTGTTATTATTGTATACAGGAGCATTGTGTTTCATAGTCAGAATCGCCTTTATTTACATACAAACAATTTTAATAAGAAATCTAAAAGCAATTTGTATATTTTTTTTAACTCATTAATTATATCTTTTATTTTACTAACAACTTCATTATATGTAATGTATTTTAAACCAAATAATGATAAACTGGCTTTATTTACTCTAAATAACCTATTCGTAAATGCATTATAACCATAAAATATTACATTCTTAAAATAATAATTATTTACATATTCTAATACAGATTCTATTACACATTCTAAATCATTTAACTATTGTGGAAAATCATTATCTCTCATTCCTGGTTTTTTTCTTTAAAAACTACATTCATATAATTGAACATAATATTTAATATTAAAAAAGAGAAATATTTTAACATTATAAGATCTAACAACAGCATTTATTTTACAGTCATCATTTATAAACATTTATAAACAATAAATTCTTGAATAAGATTTAAATTTTTATAATAAACATTGTGTATTTTATAATATATTATCATAACTATTTCCTCCAAGTGTCTTTGATAAATATGAAAACTGTGTATGTTTTTTTTTTGGTAAATATGGTAACCAATCTGTTATCAGAAATGGTTCATTTTCAATTGTTTCATATTTTTGATTTGTCATCCAAACCTGTTTATTGAAAATATATAACATTTATCATCGATAATTACAAAGGTGTTTGTTTCTACTATAAATTACTGAAATATTTTGAATGTATGTTTCCAGGCACGGGTCACCCGCTCCTAGAAAAATTTTGATAATGGCTTTTAATATATACTTTGTCAATGACGGTTTGAGTTATTTCAAAAGTACTATTATTGTGTTTTTAACACATGACAGAATTTGAATCACATATATATTATAATGGCCAATTTCTTGAATGAAAACAGCTAACTAACTAATTTTATCATCGGGTACTTGATCGTGTTTAATATACCATGGTTCATTTTTTATTACACTAATTTATGTTAGTTTATTTGGTTGTGTTTGAAAATATGCATGAACTAATATTGTTTCTTCTAAAATACTTGGGCCTTTTATTCGTCTTTTTAAAAACCAAAAAACACTAATTTAAATGATAAAACAACATCTAGATTATTACTATCGTAGATAAATTTTAAAAGAGTGTGTTTTTCCCAAGCTTTAAACGCTCTATATGTTAACAGAATAATCGTATTATTTCCTAAAGTAAATGTGTCTAACATAATTTTATTCCATTTGGTTGAAGATAAATATATATCTAAGAGTTCATATTTTAAACAACATATTTGTGTATTAATTAATTTCAACAATTCATCATCTAAAGAACCAGTTTTTTCTAAATTATATCGTTATTTATAAATTTTCGAAATAGCTATATAAGTGGTTTTATCAATTTCTGATAATAAATTTTTATTCTCAATATTTAAGAACTCATATGTTTTTAATTAATTTATAACACAAATTTGATTTTCTTTCGATGAAGAAAAAGGTTTTGAGATTGATTATATATATACATTTATATAACACAAAAAAATTAATATAAAACGTAAAAACCATAGTACAGTAATTCAAAATACCATGGCCGGTGTTTCACTGGCAACAGAAAAATATAAATCCAGCTTGGAAAACGGTGTTAAAAGGTACTTTAATTAATAAATTTCGTATCAGGATGTAATGGTAGCTGATGGTTATCCTTAATATCTTTAAAATGTTTTTCATTCGAAATTCTTCTTTCATCGTGCATTTTTTAATGTTTGTCGTTTATTGTGTATCGTTCGATGTTCGTCTTTGAAAAAATTATGTAGTTAGTGGTTACGCCCTTAATCTTTATATTTCTTAAAATATTTCGTACCATTTTTCATATTTAGTTGGGACACAAAATGGGGCCCACCTAATAATCATGAAGGTTAAAATCTGTAATCTGATTTGTTTATTTGCCATAATTTTCTCTAGTAATATCTATTATAATAAATCCATATTCTTTATTCAAAAATTTAACAATATTTGTATAAATATATCATAAGATATGTCTTTACCAAAACATGAAATTAAATTTGTTTCATCTTGTCTAAACATATATCACAAATTTGTATTATCACTTACTAGAGGGCGATTTTATATACCGTGATGATACGCTAGCATAAAGGTACACCCAACACAAGTACAAACTCATAAAAAACAGTTACCTTTGGCAAACACAATTTCGTTATTTTCATACATTCGTGTGCACTCGCTCCATAAAGAGATATATCTAATCTGCGGTAAAACACCCCCGCACACACCATACAGAATCACAACACACTGCTACATGACTTTAGCTGAATGAAAAGTGACATGCGAACATGTGTATGTACATGTGCGGCCTCTACTCCAGCAGGTGTCAATAGTATTCACTCTTTATGAATTACGCGAACTAAAACGCATTTTTATTCTCGAGATGCTAGCTCACCATGCAGATTTATACCTCAATATGAATTCCAGTAAAGACACGCGCATACAACTATCNTCATTCACCACCATTCAACCTCGTCGAGACANCACCCTTCAACCTCGTCGAGACATATAAGGAAAGACTTAACAAGTACGAAACAATTAAAGCATATTGCAGCCAGGGCATACGGAGGCCATGGGATTGTGTATATATATGTTAAAAAAATTAATTCTATGTACACATTTTTGGTAAATAAAACCTGTCTCGAAGTCCTCCTTTGTTAATTTTTCGTATAAATAAATCAAATGTGTAAATTTTAATTAATTCCGGAGAAAACAAAGATACTTTGTGATGCTGTGAAACTAAGAAATAAGAAAAAAATGGTATATTCTCCACTTGCTCACACGTCAAACACACACAGAACCCGACATTTCCCAATTACATGTGAGACTGATAGAAGCATTAAAAAACTTTAAAGACAAAAGCGTACTTAAATAAGTGGATACGAGTCCCATTACAGAAGTAAATGTAATACGCGTGCAGTCGTAATTTGAGCTGGCGCACACGTCCAGCCGCGCTGCAACAGGTGTTGAAATATACTTTACCCTAGCGCACTGACCGCTGGAGTGCTGAGGGGAGGCTGTAGGGACTTGTTGCTACGGCAGCTTGTTTTTATTTCTCACAAACGTCATTTTTAATTCATAGGATTAAAAAAAACAGATTATATCGGCACACACAAGTCAACACCAGGGTANTATATATTCAGGGAGACACGGGTTCGATTCTCGACTCGTTCGGCCGTATTTATTGAAAAAAAATTACTCCACGTGAAGGCCAGCGTGAAGACCGGAATGATTTCTTGGCCTAGTCCTTACTTGTTCCCGATTGCCCTAGCAACTCACTCCGTCTCAAAAGGGTGTTTACTTTAAATTTTTTTTGTTATAATTCTAGCTTGCACACCACCTAGAAACTGTAGGCTCACACTAATATTTTACGAGAACCGAATAGGCAGACACAAATAAAAAATATATATTTCCGTTCGTTAAAAGAGGAATGGGTTGCGCGATTTTCTCTTGCATCAAACCCGCGACATCATGCTTTGAGAATCACGATTCATTCACGTTTCGAAGACAAAAAAAAAAATTAAAAAAATTAAATGAAATATAAAATCGCAACATGTAATGCTGGAAAATTTGTATGTATAATTTAAAAAATCGCTATATTGAGAACAATGAATTATTTGGTATCAGCAATTCCTTGCATTTTTCAGTTATACCGAGAAAGCATTTTTCATTTTACATGTATTGAAATCTACCGTTTTACACCCGATTCATTTTTGACCAGTGTGAAAACGCTAGGAGTATATAACGAATCGGATCATTATTATTAATCTCCGTAATCGAACGAATGAGTCCTTTTATCTGCTGATGCATATACTTAGAAATATTTCCACACTTACATTTATTGTGTTCAGTTAGTGTTAAACCATTTAGAAAAAAAAAACTAACATAATATTCGATCAGCAAGCTTCTACAAATACGAGTGTAAACCTTATTTTATGAATAAAAGATTTAATTCTTGATGTGTCAGGAAAACTTAAGAGGGATTTTGGCACCAAATATAATATACAAATGTACTCGCATGGAATCCACAAGAAAAAAATATTTCCCATTAACGATCTTATGGTAATACTATTCATGACCCGAACAATGCTACATGTTTATATTTACAAATCGACGCAATATTTCGTCATGAAAAATTCTTAGTATTTTTACTTGTATTAATCTTGCATCTTCAGAGGAAAAGTCTATGTTTACACACCAAGGACCCGATTATTGAAAATAATAATAATAATAATAATGTTCCATCTCCTAATGTAAATTTTTTTTAAATAACACAGTACGCAGAATTATATCAGAGCTGAATGCCGATTAAAAAAAAAGTCGCTATTCCATTATGAACCGACAGAGATGCAAGTATATCATAAGCATACGAACGATACATTTTCTTAATGTGAGAAGCGAGTGCTAAATCGACTATTATCGATGTAACTTTTTACAACAAACTTCTTGAACTTCCATAATGCCCAACAAGAGTTCTGATGATTGCTAATATACTTGCGCTCTATCAGCCCCTCGTTATACCACGAAGATATAAAATCTCGTATTATGCAAACACATATGCAATAAATTCGTGAAAAAGTGTTTAACGCCCTATCAAAATTAAAAAATATATCAGACTGCAGGAGAGATTACTGAGATCAAAAGGCCTACTGCAATCTGCGAAAATATGAATATTAGGACACATAACTTCAGGTCCCCCATCGAAAACAGCACCCGGGCTCATATTGCAACGATAACCTCTTCCACGATGTCATATAAGATGGGGACCGCAGCGGCTAGAGCTCTCGTTTTCCATTACTAGTATGTGCACAGCATTCTTTCTTTTGTACAAACATTTCCGCACAGGAGGTCCACCTCAACAACAACCCATTCTTCTCTCGGCCTCTTCGCCCCAACACGACTAGACAGGTTCGATTCCCAGCAGGGTACACTCCCAGATTTTCACCGTTTCATTCCTAAAAAGCATTCCTCATTCCTATAAATAATCCTCAAAACATTCCTCCCTTAGTTCGTTTATTTGTCAAACTAAACTCAGCGTACCGAAACCATATTCCTCCTAGAGCATTTTCTTACATAATTTTTATTTAAAACAGACCACTCTGTGTGTGTGTTTGACGTATGAGCAAGTCGAGAATGTACCATTTTTTTTCTTATTTCCTAGTTTCGCAGCCTCACAAAGTATCTTCGTTTTCTCCGGAATTAATTAAAATTTTCNCCATTTTTTTTCTTATTTCCTAGTTTCGCAGCCTCACAAAGTATCTTCGTTTTCTCCGGAATTAATTAAAATTTTCACATTTGGTTTCTTATACGAAAAATTAACAAAGGGGGACTTCGAGACAGGATTTATTTACCAAAAATGTGTACATAGAATTAATTTTTTTAACATTCGAAAGGGATTAACATATATATATATATATGGGTGGTTCTTCAAAATTTGGTTAACTTATCGCCTAATTTTGTCAAAGGTGTTTTTAGATGGTTATCAGTAAAGTTTTCATTTTATACTGTGGGTATAATATCTATTTTGTTGCATCTAAAAGGACCAGTCACTTTACTAAGTATTATAAGAGAAATTAAAGTTATTTTAAAATCAATGTTCTAGGGACTGACGAGACATGAGAGGGACTGACGCCAAAGACGGTTTGTGTATTTTATCACATTTTTATTGCAAAATTAACTTTAACAAAATCAAATAACTTACATATAATTACTAATAATTGTAACAACCAGTCAAAATATAAGTTATTTTGTATGGTTAGTAGTATTGTCTTTCTACAATCTTAAATTTAGTATCATTGTCTAGTTTCAGTCTCAAAAATATTAGGTAGAAAATCAGTTTTTTGATAAATAGTTACCTTAACAAGATAATTTTTCTTAGCAGTTAAACTGTACTTTGAGTTTAATACATACAAACTAATAATCTTTAAGTAATTAACAATATTAAAAAAAATGTGGATTCTAAGGAACAAAATTATAATTTCAACTTAATATTCAGTCTTTCTCTAATTAATAACAAAGACTACCACATTACTATTTGTTCTACTTTTCGTAAATGTTAACAGGCTTCTTAAATTTGTAAAATACTGATCCACTCTTCACTATCAGGTTAGGAACTGGCAGTTTTTCTAAAACATTTTCGTAAGGCACATCAGCGATATAATTCTCATTTACTTGAAATTCTGTGCCATTATCATTGAAAACTTTAAGGAATGTAACTGTCAACTCTCCATCTTCATCATCATATTTGGAGACAATCGCGGCGTATAGATATTCTTTTCTCTTCACAATTAACTTGATCAGAACATAATCTCCACTGCCATAGCTCGTTTTTTAAATTTCCGGCGCATTCTGGCTTATGCTTGCTAATAGCACATCATCTTCGCAATCCGTGAAAACATCTGAAACTTGAAACCGCTTTGTATCGCTTTGGTACGTTATAGTCCCTAAGTTATAATGATTACATCCAAAATTATCACAGAAGCAACTTAGTGACTTCAAGATCAGATTATTCGGTTTATAAATATTACCCGAGACTTGGTGCACTAACAGAGTGCCTTTAAACGGTTTCTGCTTTTTCTCATGCTCCTTGATCATTTTGTTGACTGTTTCTATTTCGGCATCTTCGATAACAGAAATCTGTATATTTGGACACCTTTCTCGGAGTACAGCCACAAGGTCGTATAAGTTTGTAATGTCACCTTTCTGAGCTATGAGTTGGTCCGCACTCCGTTTGCAAGTCGCTCCAATTCCATCTGGTGCTCCTTTTCCATGTCCCGCCTCATGGAAATTCCACGTGTAATTCNAGTCGCTCCAATTCCATCTGGTGCTCCTTTTCCATGTCCCGCCTCATGGAAATTCCACGTGTAATTCATAGCGAGTTGATAGAAGTCCCGGATTCTGCACCCCAAAATATAAAACATTGTTTTGTTTCGATATTGGGTCACAGGACCGTCACTCAAGAAATGCAGGTTTTCTACTGAGGGAGGCAACGCTCTGAGCACTGGCTGTAAATGTGCCCAAATGGCGCCGGCATTGTGAGATAAATTCAACGATACAGTGCAGTGAGAAGTTATTTTATCCATTGTGTAAACTACCACAGTATGCAACGAAATTTGAGTCCGGGAGCCACCAAAATGATACGACTGAATTTCTTGGTTGCATTTCGTTGTATAATTTTCCGAAAAGTCCATGTGGATTATTGCATCCTTTTCTGTAAGTGAATCTTTCAAAGATTTAATAGTTTTATATTGGTGAACGATGTTCTGTTCGTGTTGAAACAATGTTGGAAGATCACTCTCTTCTAGTTGCGTTATTAAGTCACGAGGTTTTAAGCTGTAGATCTCTTTCTTATACTTTGTGACGTATCGATTCTGTTTAGTTTTTAAGTCCTTGATCAATTCCTTGGCTTGCTTCCATTGTTTGACTGCAATTTCCTTACTATTATCAAACTCCATGTACGGTAAAATATTCATTGAGCAGTTCTTACAAGTTCTCGCTAAGCAATTTTCTGAATAACGATCGCAGCAATGTGTTACCAGGGCAGTTTGATAAGTTGCAAAGTTAAGAACGTTTGCATTTTTTAAGGCATCTAATTTCAAATTGATGTTTTCATGAGTAACACAGGCACAGGTGTCACGGTCTGTAAGCTTAGGCACAACAACCCAAAATGGACGCAATTTGCAGAACTCAGCGTACCCAATTGTCATTAAGTTTGTTTTGAGAAATTTTTGATGTAACTTTTTTAAAGAATCCAGTAGATATCTTTTTTGCTTTTTTATTTTTTTGCGAGTAATGCATTCCTTTTTTCCTGCCGCACAACGACTATTGTTGTCATCTTCATAAAATCTTTGTATGATTTTTTCAACTCCCTTTCTGTTGCGCTTGGCTTTATATTTTGTACGATTAAATCCCATCTTTTTGTATGTAATAGCTTTATTCCCAAGTCTCCAAATCTTATATTTATGTGTCAGTGGGCTGGACAACATCGTTTTTATGGAGGAGGAAGTTTTTTTCGGGTGTGTGTCAATCTTTTTATCCAAAAGTTGCGTGTGGATAATCTCGCCAAATAATGCGTTTTTTTTTTTTACCAATTCTGCTTTTTTATTAGGGTCGTTAGCCATGGCTTCAATTGCACTTTTTGGTGATGGTGCTTTCTTTTTTTTCATCATTCTACGTTTCAGTCTTCTGTTTCTTTGTTGTTCGCTGGCAAGCTTTTCCTTCAAATTATCATTCGTAAGTCCTTCATTTTCATTATACTATTCCTTTTTTTCCGTTGAACAATACTACTTCTTTTAGCTTCAACTCTTCTTTCATTGTTTATAACAGGAACTTCAGGAATATTGTCCTCGTCCGATGACGCTGGCGTATTTTGGCCCATGTTTTTATTAGTATTTCCACGAATCTTTTGTTATTTCTGTAATCTGATTAGTAGGCTACCCATTTTTTCGAGCTTTTCTGTGCTCACGCGGAGTCATGTCCTTGACACATTTCTTTTGTCCTTTTTCTTTTTTCTTTAGATATTTCTGTCGTTCTTTTTATTGTACTCTGCCAGCAAAACAGGGTCGTTTTTAATTGTTTCCAAACGTCTTTTTGCCTGTTCAGACTTTTTTTTTCGCGAGTTCCTCTTTGGACAGTAATGTTATCTTTCTAGGCGCCATATTCTACAACAAATAAACAGATTTTATGAATTAAACCATGGATCACGCAATATGACCGTCAGTCCCTAGGTGTGGCATCAGGCCCTAGTCACGTTTACGACGAGGGCCTGACGGTCTAGGGACTGACGATTCAAAACAAAATCAAACATAACCTATCATTTAAAATAAACATCAAAACGAGCAGGTGATCAAAATAACAAGGCAGAAAAAGCTCAACTTTACAATAAGTAATGAGATCAATTATTAATTAACTATCTTTGAAACGACTTACCTAGGGCCTGAGAGTTTGACTGGCACAGCACGTGTTTCCGTAACAAAATCGGCGACCACACTAAAAACGTAATGGCTAACGCCGCTTTGGTCGTGTTTACAACTAACTTCACATTGATGCTTTCGCTTGAGTAAGTTATGAGAAACGCCATAAGCTTAGATGCCGCGTATTTTTGAATTTCGCAAATAGCTAGGGACTGATATGTTTTAACGCTTACACTTTTTGACTTGAAATAATCTTATTAGAAATGTTGTTTTTAAGAATTTAATCGCAATGACAAGATTAGTAATCTAATAATAAACGTGTTAAAGTCGAGTTAATCAAAGTATTATATCTAGAATGAGAATAACAATGAAATGCTTGCTAAATTTGGGAGATCTTACATGGCTAGGGACTGATATTTGGAGTAGGAAGAAGCTATTTTCGGAAATAAAAAATATTGCGATATACATTAAAGTGAGTGACCAAATAACATAGACTTTACAGTATCTCTTAGTAGTTGCAAATATTGGATAAAATATATATAAATAGGTAAAAAGTGCTGCTAACACCAAGTTAACACCCATATATATATATGGGTGGTTCTTCAAAATTTGGTTAACTTGGTGTTAGCAGCACTTTTTACCTATTTATATATATATAAATATTTACCTATTTGTATATATATATATATATACAATCCCATGGCCTCCGTATGCCCTGGCTGCAATATGCTTTAATTGTTTCGTACTTGTTAAGTCTTTCCTTATATGTCTCGACGAGGTTGAATGGTGGTGAATGAGAGTTGTATGCGCGTGTCTTTACTGGAATTTATATTGAGGTATAAATCTGCATGGTGAGCTAGCATCTCGAGAATAAAAATGCGTTTTAGTTCGCGTAATTCATAANTATATTGAGGTATAAATCTGCATGGTGAGCTAGCATCTCGAGAATAAAAATGCGTTTTAGTTCGCGTAATTCATAAAGAGTGAATACTATTGACACCTGCTGGAGTAGAGGCCGCACATGTACATACACATGTTCGCATGTCACTTTTCATTCAGCTAAAGTCATGTAGCAGTGTGTTGTGATTCTGTATGGTGTGTGCGGGGGTGTTTTACCGCAGATTAGATATATCTCTTTATGGAGCGAGTGCACACGAATGTATGAAAATAACGAAATTGTGTTTGCCAAAGGTAACTGTTTTNATATATCTCTTTATGGAGCGAGTGCACACGAATGTATGAAAATAACGAAATTGTGTTTGCCAAAGGTAACTGTTTTATGAGTTTGTACTTCTGGTTGGTGTATCTTTAGGCTAGCATCTCCTCAAGGTATATCATTTTTTTCCCCGCAGAACTTACTATACGTACATTATTTGTACATATCAAGTGTTTTATTTGTGGACACTGGGAGCTANTTTTTTCCCCGCAGAACTTACTATACGTACATTATTTGTACATATCAAGTGTTTTATTTGTGGACACTGGGAGCTAGAAATATCGCCGTACGTTGAGTAAGCTTATTGGTATTCTTTTCCCGCTGTCTAAATTTTGGGAGGAAATGCTTTTTAATGATGAGCGTCTATGCATTGGCGAGGNATTGGTATTCTTTTCCCGCTGTCTAAATTTTGGGAGGAAATGCTTTTTAATGATGAGCGTCTATGCATTGGCGAGGGGAATGTACGGCATACTTCACTGTGCATATTGCTTAACGTGGGAGTAGCGAAGTGGATTCAATTCAGTTTTTGGGTTTTTAGAGTCATTATTACTTTACAGAAAACTGCAAAACGCATCCATTCATGATGCATGATATTTTCCAAAATGAATTTTAAACAAAACATTTTGCTGAGGGGCGGGCGTAAGCATGTTGTTTATAGGGAAGGGGCAGTCGGGGTTTTATTTTCGTGAATATTTACCCCGAATCATGCTGTTTTAAATCTTTTTTCTTCTTTCGCATATTTTCAGTGTAAGGTTTTACATTATGTTTGATATCTTGCCTTTTGATTCGAATACTTTCCTTTCGTTGAATGGGGTTGGTTTTATAAAAGCTGGGTTCGAGCAATGTATTAAATTTTATTGGTCGCGTTGTTATGCGGGTAGCCGAGAGTGATATTTTCCCCCTTATAAGATTATTTGCTCAATTTTAGCAAATTGATCAAATTACCTTCGAATACCCGCTCTCGTTGTGGAGGCATATGAATTTAGACTGCAATGTAATAGAGTTTAGACCACCATGACACTGTTGACAATAACAAACCAAAACCCTAGCATGTTTCTTGGGCGTGATGGACGCTGGCACCATGGTGGATACTAATCCTGAATATTGTTTTGTGGGAAGTGCATTCTTACGGTGCGGTAAAGAAGACTGTACACGACTGACTTTGGTAGATGAAGGTCCTACAACTATACAGGTTTTGCATGCCTCTACATGATATAGCAGCTAGAAAATGCTATGCCACCGTTTCCACACTTATATGCCACTCCATTTTCATTATTCGAACATGCACACTTTTCATGTCTTCAAGCATATTTTGTGAATGCAAATGAAGTGTTACAGTAGCAGTACGGGTACTGAGGTAACGCCGTTGTAAATTAGATCAATGGTTAATATATAAATTTAAAAAAAACGTTCAAATATCGTATTTTGAGATTACATATTCTTCCGATATTTTCAGTAAGAATACTAAAATACGAGATGTTGAGAGAGCTATCTGTAACCTCTGGCATCAGACGAGAAACTGTGCCAAGGGTCGACATTTTACCGATTATATACTTTCCCCACACTAGCATGCGCTTGTGGACAATACTGAAAACAATAGTGGTAGTGTTGGGGGTAACAGAATAAATACTCAATTTCAATGGTACTTTAGTTAGCATAAAACTAAAATAGTTTTTGATCGGTCTTAATTAAAGTTTTTAATTNTACTCAATTTCAATGGTACTTTAGTTAGCATAAAACTAAAATAGTTTTTGATCGGTCTTAATTAAAGTTTTTAATTCAAAAAATCATCAATTTATTACATTAGCATGCATTACATTATAATTGGAAATAATTTTATAAATAGTATGAAATATAACAGATGTTCCTATGTCTATAAATATGAGTGCCGTCAGCTCNTACTCAATTTCAATGGTACTTTAGTTAGCATAAAACTAAAATAGTTTTTGATCGGTCTTAATTAAAGTTTTTAATTAAAAAAATCATCAATTTATTACATTAGCATGCATTACATTATCATTGGAAATAATTTTATAAATAGTATGAAATATAACAGATGTTCCTATGTCTATAAATATGAGTGCCGTCAGCTCGTCTATCGGCTGAACCGAGAGTGAGCGGGTGCTGACAGCTCGCATGGCAGCGAAATCGAGAAATTAACACTGCTTATGTGTTGAAAATAGAATCCAATATGGAGTACGCTGATATCACCACCTTTACTTAAAAAACATGAACAAATATAGCTGCCGCCTGGTGGAGGTGGAAACCTGCCTACTAATTGGTCGAGCAAAGGTGAGTAATTGGTGGGTATAATTAAATATATTTTGGAAGGGAGGGGGGAGTGGTAGAGATCAGTCGTCTGCAGGATGTGGTGCTGGGGTGACCTCCTTTAATGTTAGTTTTTTTTAAAATACATTTTTTGATAGTATATTTTTTAATATTTTTTAAAATAATAATTTTTATATCAATTTTTTAAAAATAATTATCATTTAAATAATAAATTGTTAAAAATATTTTTATTAATACATTTTTGTAATATTTGGGATTATTTCGGTTTTCAAGGTCAAAAGTAACCGAGGTCAAGGCCAAAGGTCACGGTCACCGACATCCAACATGGCGGATAAGATTGCCGCCAATGGACCGGAATGACAGAGAAAGAACAGTACTGGTGCTCTGGTCCCCCGTTTTCTTGTCCCGAGTCACTATAATCATTCTACTGGGGTCCCCTGAAACAAGAGAACCGAAAAATAGACAAAATATAATTTCATTTTAATTACATTTTTAATGATTGTATAAAACTCTATTGGATTTGACTAAGTTTTGCAATGCCTGGTATCACAGGCACTGGAATTCTAGATCCCGGGAACCTGGGCACAAGAATTCCATAGTCGAAGCTCCTACCTACCCGAGCAGGAAGTACATTATGATAAGCAGTTGCTCTGGAGACTGGCTGATCGCCTGCTAGCGAGACTCAAACAGGCTGCCAGTTTTATCATGAATGGATGTTGGTAGCATTTTGCAGAGGTATTTTCCAGTCGACCCATAGAATGTGTAACATGTACTAAATGAACCTCACATGAGTGGAATAAAGTGAATTTGTGTGTTTGCAACACACAGCTTGCACCTCTCAAAAAGTTGTTCACTGTTAATGTACAAAATTATAAAATATAAGTAAATCATGCCGTTTTAGGCAAACAAAGTGTGTAAATTGATGACACAAAATATTTAGTCATCTGAGATAGTATTCTTTCGACATATTGGTATATTTGAAATGTTATAATAAATGGTTTTTTATATAATGCTAGTGAATGAACATTGTGAAATATACTGTATAGACCATTTATTTTTATTCTCTCTTCATGAAAAACACTCAAGGCTTTCGAATGGTATTCGGATATGGGACCATAGGCAATAGCTCTGTATCACAAGAATGGGATTTCACACCTTGGGTGAGAGATATCTAGTTTTTCACAAATACCCAAATCCATCTTTAGCTCTTCTCCCTTTCTCAACCATATTACATATAGCCGAAAATGAACCACTGCTATAAACGCTTGCAAAAGTTAGTGATGGAAAATCCGCTAACAAAACAGGATTGCAGTGTGTAGAAATGTGTGAAAGGTTGTTGTAAAGATGCAAGAAGGAGATGGGCTGGGGTAATTTGCATTTTTATCACCTCTTAGACCTCTATCTGTTAATGGGAATAAATTTTTATATTTTAACATTTTGATAACTAATAATTTTTTGTTATATTATACAACATATTGTTTTAACATTCTACCGCCCCGAAACAGGTGGGGCAATCATTTCTTAAAACTTATTCATTATTAAATATACATTTTACATTAATATTATAGACACTGCATTTTACAACATCTAGAAAATCTTTGAAATGTTTCTTTTCATTACTGTCTGCATTACGAAAATCCAGTGTCCTGTCTTCCCAGTGCGCCGAATCAGTTTTAATATCCAATAATTTTCCTGCATGTGGCGTCACACTTGCTGAAATTCCATTATTGCTTGGAGGGTGATTATCCATCACTGGACTACTTACACCATTATTTATTCAATAATTCTTGTGCCACTTATTAGAAACTTTGTCCCACTTCTTTTTTGCCACTTTTTGCCACTCTTGTTTTTCTGTTGCACCATTATGGGAAAATAGTTGCACTATTATGATTGTGCGACTTTGTCTCATTCCTTTAATGCCTCTTTCTCCCACTCTTTTTTTCTATAGCAACTCTATGGGGAAATAATTGCGGTAGTATTAATGTGACGTTTCGTCCCCAGGTTATATTTACTAATTATTTAACAAAATTTTATATAGTTTTATTTATTCTGCTCTACCACATTTTCTTATTAATAGTTCTTTGTTTAACTGTAGAAGATCTTACTTTAACTCGTTTTCTTATTAACATTTATTGCATTTACTGAACTGTAATTTGCTTTTTCGATTATAAATTGATTAATTTTAATGAAAAATGGCCACTTTTGGTAAAAAAAAAAAAAAGAGCATGATTTTAGACAAAATGAATTAAGTATTGAAATTTTGCAATAAAATTTCAAGTTATTTTAGTATTGCTATAAGTTTGTGTACCATGTTGTGTGACACTTATATTCCCTTTTTCCCAAAGTGTCATAATGGGAAAATGATTTGTGGCGAAGTGGCACAAGATTTTGAGGGGAAAAATACATTTCTTAATGTTGATGGCGATTTGTTAAATTTAATAATATTTTGATAAAAAAATTATATTAATATTTGTAATTTTGATGATAATTTCTTAAAATTTTTATGATTTGGATGAAAAATTTAATTATTTTCCTTAATTTTAATGGAAATTAAACTCTTTTTTGTGCAAATAAATTTTCACTACAATCTACATGATCTTAATACTAACATTGACAATGACTCCAGTCAGTCTGTGTACTCAAGACCTAAGCGGAGGATCACCCATTTGTGAAAGCAAGCTCAAAATTTGCTGACCAGATTTCTGACCAAATTACAGAAATACAACAATATTGCTGCACAGGTGTAATACTTATTTGAGGCTGTTTGATAATATTGAAACTGATGAATACCAGAAGCATTTATATGATGTTCAAACCTCTACGGTTTCTGAGCAATTCACCGTTCTTCGTGTTAGTACTGTGTCAACCACCATTCAATTTACAACACACAACCAAACTAGCCTAGTTGGTAACCCTTCAACTTCCACCGCAGTATCACACATCCCTCCATCATATACTTATTATCATGGACTGTCAATAACTTCACCTACCACACATTTAAATACAGTGTTTAGTACAGTGACGCTCATGTCAGCTTTTGTAGTGCCAACTTAGCAAAATTTGATGTCGCCATCGTTCGGTAAAATTACCCATCCACTTGAAAGAATGTTGTGTGAAGTCCCGGCCACCGATGGTTTGCCAGTGCCCAAATTCTTGGAATTTTTTAAAACCATTGTGAAACTGAATCAGAGTAGAACAATGCCCGAGACCCAACTTCTGGAAATAATGTATCCCTATACACAGGGACCTTTCAGTGAAATAACTAGACTAGCTATTTCTCAACATGCTACATTTGAAGCTTATCATGCTGGCATCTTTTATTTTTCAATTACATTAAGACTATTTACCCAGTTACAGTTGAAAATGTTTAACGAGTTACAAGAGCCCAACGAATCGTTATCTGTATATGTCAGTAGCATAAAAAGGCTACTGTAGTTTTGCATTTGTCGCTGTCTGAGAGTGACATAGTTAACGCCATTTTAGAAGGTAAAGAACCTCGGGAACGCTCACATTTGGTCTGTTTTGATAAACCTAACCCATTCGCGGAATTGGACAAAGTATGCATCCACTCTCAAACTATTTGGTATGCTGACGAGAAACAGGAAACACATTTTTTACAGTGCAGATTTCCAAAGCAATAAGGATGCATCTCTCATAAGAAAGGTATGACGGATTAGCCTGATGCCAATTCGGTAGATGCAGACACACTTCATCGTCCCAAAAGCCTGTGGATGATAACAGTAGCGCTACTAATGATTTTCAAAGCCATGCAGTATTCCCTCTTGCAATTATTGCAATATTCCTGGACCTGCTATTGCAAAATGTTTTAAAATATCAGCACAAAATAAATCTTGCTTGGACGAAATGTGAGCGGTCATTCCCGCAGAGTTCGCAACTTTGCCAATTCTCAATACAATTATAACCTAGTACACAGAGTATATATTTGTCATTGTTTCCAAAATATTTTTGGTTTTTTATAAATTCTGTGAGGTGTTCCAAGTAGTTGGTGTCCAAAATATTGCAACTCCTCGTGTTGAAGTAAATTTGAGATCATTGTTTGTTAATGCGCCAGTTGAGTCAGGATCTGCAAGCGCCATTATTTTGGGTGCACTATTTGGGCAATTGATGGATTTAAAGTTGGTAAAATTTATTGAAGTTTGCGAATTTCATTGTTACACTGCTTCCAGTGAACTTTGCATATTTTGTGCTGTGAATCTCTTAAATTAAAGATTGGGCATTTCACAGGGTTACACAAATACTTAGTTTCAAAAAACCTAGGTTGGTATTTATTTCAGGTACCAATTTCATGGCATCCACGGGACTTATTGTAAACATTCAGGCAAAACACTGTCTTTAATTTTTTTCCAGTGGAAAATTTTTTTTACGCCGATTGTAAACAAAGTCTGTCAATCACGTCTGAAATAAGTGCTGAATCAAAGCCCATTGTTAACACATTTGTCCACTTGGACTTGACACAGCGTGCAGCTATAAAGAAAATTTCCACTTCACAATTGCTTAAACAGTGTTGATGTATACCCCTTCATATAATTTGCTATAGACACAAATAATGACAAACAACTCCCTTGGTAATATTTTTGTTAGAGTATGAAATAAAACTGATTGACAAGTATTATGTCACAAGTCACCTATATAAGCTAGCCCCGCCTAAAATAAATAAATGTATTAAGGAAACAGGTTCATATATTGTTAGATAAAAGTGTTATTGAACACTCCACATCACAGTATACAAACCCAGCCTTTTTTGTTCCGAAACTAATGAAAAAAAAACAGAATAGTCGTAGATAACATCAAAATTAATAAAACGTTCGAATTGTGTCTGTCTCTCTTCCTGGCCTTAAATCGCCTTTAAATTGGTTTGACAAATCCATCCTTCGCCACCATTGATCGTAATGCAGCATGTAAATATTTCGTTTTAGTGAACCCTATCATTCAAAACATTAGACTGATTACATCAGAAGATGATGCTCCAAATCCTACCTCTGTGATGAAATTGATTGCAAGATAAATTAATTTTACGAGTTCCTCTGAATTCGTATCTCGGGTAAGTCACTCGTGTATTTTTATTGTCTTGGTAATGTTTTACATATATTTAGTTTCATCTCTAATGTAATTGCAGTCAATGAGATGTCAAGAACCACCTACCATCTAAGATTTTCAGAACATTAGAAAAATTTGTTTGAACCCATGTAGAGGAAAGTAGGCTCATTAGTCATCAGTAACACTTCCATAAGCTTATCATAGCCCTCCTGTAAAATTAGCAAAATATGACTCATGAGGTATTGTCGCTTTGGTCTTCAAATTCAATTACATAGAAAATTTTTAAATCACTCAAATTACGCAGAAAAATATATCCTGTAACTCTTATTACCTTTAATACAATTACACATTATAAAAATATTTAACCCTAATATAATCTTAAAACTTTTAGTACAAATACAGGGGATGGACAAAANCAATTACACATTATAAAAATATTTAACCCTAATATAATCTTAAAACTTTTAGTACAAATACAGGGGATGGACAAAACAATATGAACACCATGCAATATAGTACATTTTGTTGCATGTTGGTAACACTACTTCAGTGTAAATAATGCAGCGCGTATGTATTGCACAGTCTACATGCCAAGTCTTGTAGGTTATATTTCCNACAATTACACATTATAAAAATATTTAACCCTAATATAATCTTAAAACTTTTAGTACAAATACAGGGGATGGACAAAATAATATGAACACCATGCAATATAGTACATTTTGTTGCATGTTGGTAACACTACTTCAGTGTAAATAATGCAGCGCGTATGTATTGCACAGTCTACATGCCAAGTCTTGTAGGTTATATTTCCGTGTATTATACGTTTTCTTATGCGATGGTTAAAACAAGCGATCGGTGAAATGTGTGATCTCTCAGACTTCGAAAGAGGGCAAATCGTTGGTGCTCGGTTAGCGGGAGCGTCTGTGACGAAAACAGCTGAATTGTTTAACATTTTACAAGCGACAGTATCCACGGTAATGACAGCATTCACAAAACATGGTAAAACATCATCGGCAAAGATGAATAGTGGGCGAAACCCAAAGCTAACTGACAGAGACCGACGAACATTAAAATGAATTGTGGCCAGACAACATAAAACTACCGCGGCAAAAGTGTCAGCAGAACTCAACACTCACTTAAGTAATACTGTTTCGACAAAAACAGTACGGCTGGAGCTCCACAAAGCTAACATTCATGGAAGGGTTGCAATTGCGAAATCCTTTAAAACGGAAGCCAACTCTAAGCTGCGAAATAAGTGGTGCCACGATCATAAAACATGGACACTTGATGATTGGAAGAATGTGGTATGGTCCGATGAATCATCGTTTACATTGTTTCCTACAAATGGCCAGTTTTATGTGTGGAGAACCCCAAAAGAAGCCTATGATCCGGACTGCCTGCTTCCTACAGTCAAGCGTGGGGGAGGTTCCGTTTTGATTTGGGCGGCTACATCTTGGTATTCAGCTGGTCTTCTCATCCACATCACTGGCCGGATTACTGCGAATGAATATCTCTACATCCTANATCACTGGCCGGATTACTGCGAATGAATATCTCGACATCCTAAATGATGAAGTTCTTACTATGACTAGCATATTGCTGCCAAACACTCCCATATTCCAAGATGATAATGCGCCCATACACACAGCCAAAAATTTTCAGTCTTGGTTTGAGGAGCATCAGAATATCATCAAACAATCGCCAGACCCCAACATAATTAAACCGTTATGGGGAGTTTTAGAGCAGAGAGTGAGGAGCAGATTTCCATCTCCAACATCATTGAAGAATTGGCGGAGGTTTTGGTACAAGAATGGGACAACATTCCATTCGAAACTATTCAGACATTCTATGAATCTATTCCGCGAAGAGTTGGAGCTGTTCTAAAAGCAAATGGTGGGCCAACACCTTATTAATAAATAAAAATNAATATGCTAGTCATAGTAAGAACTTCATCATTGAGGATGTAGAGATATTCATTCGCAGTAATCCGGCCAGTGATGTGGATGAGAAGACCAGCTGAATACCAAGATGTAGCCGCCCAAATCAAAACGGAACCTCCCCCACGCTTGACTGTAGGAAGCAGGCAGTCCGGATCATAGGCNATTGTGTATATGTCAGGTGTTCATATTATTTTGTCCATCCCCTGTACATAACTCAAATTCACTTAATGTCACATTATTTCTAAGAATACATTTTGTCACCTTAAGGCCGGGTTTATAAACTACACAAGAAACGCAAGAACGCAAATACAAAAAGCGTAACAAATGCAAGAAAATCACAGCCGTTTATAAACGCCAAAACCATAAGATAACACAACCCTACAACCTGAAATTGTAAAACTGCGACATAAAAATGCATAACATATAGCCTCCATTACGATAGGAGGGATTGTAAAAATTTTTTACATTCGTATTTGTTTATTTTTTGAGACGCGTTTAGGGAAAAAGTTATTTGATATTGCTGAAAGAGAAGTGAGACGAATATATGCAGGAATGAATGTAATGACACATGTATCAGTACCTGCAGATTTGATCGCAGTAGTTGCGGCTGTTGTTGCCATGAAACGGAAAAAGAAAATGCAAAATTTCGCTGGCAAGTACGGCCATACAATCAGGAACGTCTCTTCAGATGCCAGTTCGGTTTCTTCCAAAAAAATTAAGCAGATCGACCCTAAAACATTTTATTCGTACTCACGTAGGAGTGTGGAGGCATTATATTTCCTCTTGGCACTTATTTCACCGCAACTGATGAAGAGACACCGCAGATCACTCTCTCCCGAATTGAAACTAGCCATAACTTTGAAGTAAAATCAATTTTTAAAAATATTATCGTAAGTTACTTTGCCTTGCAAATGTGCCATACAGAACCTTATAATATAGGCTGTCCCACGGCCGAGTGAACTTCTTTTTCCACTTCTGAAAGCAGTCCTGTTTATTTCTGTTTCCATGGACACAGTATAGTCTCTATCCCCGCTTTTTTTCTAAACTAAGATGTGTACATAAACACAGTTGGCTCACAGCCTACTTGCTATGTCAATAGAAAATATTAGTCGTGGGAACACAACCCTACATACAACACTGATACCTGCCAATGCTGCAGTTTTGAAGTAGGTATTGAATCTGCTCTGCGGCGTGAGGCGCCAGAACTTGATGCTAGCCCTCAGTGATAGGGCGTAGGAATACGTCGACACTGTTGTCTCTAGGTCCAATTTACTAATAAATTACACTTTATATGCGAGTTCACATAATCGAGCTTTATTGTTGCTTGAATAGGTTAACTGGTACATTAACTCACGAGACAACTCCCCTCCCCTTTTTCTATGTAGGCTACATATGGTTTGACGCCGCGATTGGCTTCGTGGGGGGGGGGGGCAGGATTCTTCACACCTGGTGTAGAACTACTTATCTGACACTGCGGCGCTGTCTTCCCTCGGATGGCGACTTGGAACTGCTCTGGCGCTTGGTGGGGCATCCCGACACCTGCTCTCGGAACTCCTCCTCCCGGGTCCACTCAGCACTCTTCGTTTGGCGATGGCCGGCGGCCGTTTTCTCGGACTCTTCCCGCCGTACGTCCCGTTTGACAGCCTCCAACTGAGGTCGACGTCGTGATGCATTCTCGATCCTCAACTGACTCCGACTGACTGACTCGTTGACGTCTCTCAACTGACTGCTCGCGTCTGACTGCCTGATGTAGTCCGGTTCCGAACCGGACGTCTCGCTCTAGGTCCTCCAACTGACTGCCTGACTGCTCGATCCTCGACTAACTGCGTCGTTGACGTCCCTCAACTGACTGCTCGCGTCTAACTGCCTGATGTCGTCCGGTTCCGAACCGGATGTCTTGCTCTAGGTCCTCCAGCTGACTGACTGACTGCTCGATCCTCGACTGACTGATCCGTTCCTCCCTCCTTCTCGTGGTTTTGTAGGCTCCATCGCCATATTCAACTTGCACCGTCCCTGCACGTGGCCGGGGTGCTTGCCGCGTCCCCCCTGAGTCGTAAAACACGTGGCCGCTGGTCCTGTCGTCCGCAGTCGGCCTGGCATCGCCCCTTGATTCTGGCCTGGAAGGTTATTGTTCCGTTCTGCACGTGCGGGAACTCTTGGGTGGCCTCTTTGGTTCGGTGCACTTATGCCTCTGGATATTGTGTCGTTATTCTCCCCAGCACGCCCGCTAAAAGCTCTCAATGTTTATGGTGGAAACTAGCCTTGGACATACTCAGCTGCTGGTGTGGGCTCAGCGTCCCTTGGCAGCTGCGAGATGCAGCTGCATCTGCCTTCCTACGCACGTGGTTGTTCCGCCGGGCCGTCCTGGCGCCATTCTCCTCATCCCGTCAGCAAAACCCTTAATCCTTATTGCGGTCGTCCGCCTGCGAGCTTCGCCAGAGCGTGTGTTCTGACGAATAAAATATAGGGACACAGAATGCATCAACTCCCCACCACTCTCTGCGTCAGTGCACGCTCATGCATTTCGTCCTCTTATGTTTGTCCTCTGGGCTAACCATGGTTCTGTGCGCGCACGCAGCTCTGCTCCTGCGTTGCCGGGAGGCAGCGAAAACAGCTGGGGCAGTCTTCTGCTTCTGATCTCATTAGGGGTGGAGGGGGGGCAGCCCCCCTCTGTACTCTGTCACGAGGCACTGGCAGTGCGTCTGAGGGAAAGTTAGGGCTTCTGCGTCCCAAACCAGTTTGTGAGGGGCACACCCTCTTACAATTTAAGAACATCGCATGCCCACAAAACCCCGGGGGGTTGGGGGGGTCCGATCTTCTACCTGCTTCTAATT
>NQII01002405.1:82485-118506 GCA_002778355.1 Clitarchus hookeri | reverse complement strand
GGGGGGGGGGTTGTCTCACACTTTGAAAATTGACAAAAAGTACAAACAAAATAAACCCTGGTCACATTGCACACTCCTCTTACATCCTTACAATTAATTATATTGGTTTATTAATCACTCTTTTCTGCCGCACTACCCAGACTGTCCAGGCCTGGGAAAAATTTTACTGAACAGTTGCCAACAGGTTTTGCGAGCAAGCTTCTCTTACTAGTAAGGAACAAAAACCCTGTTATCTTATGAGCCCCTCTGCCACTCCACACGAGCGTAAGCAACACTGACCCTCGCGGCAAAAGTAAACACACTTTGTTTATGGGGGCTGGTAGGCCTCTCAACACAAAAAAAAAACCACATCGTTTTCTCCTCCGACCTTGTGACTCTTGACTCGTAGCCGAAAGAAACAACTTACAATGGCTGAGGCTCTAAATTTCGAATTCTAATACATAGTTACCCTTTTTATCCACGTAACTTGCCAACGGGAAACAACAAGCGAACATCGGTAAACCCTAAATAACCATTGCTACATAGTGAGACTGATGAAGTAAAACAACGGTAAACAATAATAACCACTCTCAAACCTAGCGGTAAACAACTGGTGCATAATTGTGCATTTCTCGGGATTAACAACACTGTGCATGGCCCTGGCTGTGATGTGAACACACCTTATTTATGAGGGCAGGTAGGCCTCTCAAATCAAACTTCCTGGCGGTCTTTTACTCACTCTGACTCTGGCGGTAAAAAAACTCATATTCCTATCTCGGCTGGCGGCTTAACTCTCGAATTTCACCTTACACACTAACCCTTGTTAAACATAACACCAACTCTGATGAGTTAAAATCACGTAAATTTACCCATATTTTAATTACCGTGGCACTGCCACTTTACCGCATAAAACCGCTACATACCTTAAGAATTTCTTATTAAAACTCTAAGCCAAAGATTCCAAAAGACCCTACAAATTTTTGCCACTTGTAGAAATTTTCCAAAAAATTTTTATTTCAGAACTTTAAAATCACAGGTTAACCTACAAATGGGTCACTTAAAAATAATCTAAGTTATCTCGTACCTTTTACATAACATAACCTTTCGTTCTACCCAACTCACGCCATTGAAATAAAACATTTAATTTTCCCGACACACTACCTGTAATCACCACGCATCTCGTGTCACGCATCCCCGCGCGGCTTTTCGCGCGGCCTGCAAGGCCCCGTCATTGGCCGGAGCCTCGTTCCTTCCTCTCTCTCCTCGTAGATTCAAAATTACTAATTCTTACTCGTTTTTCAAGCGATATTTACTAACCTAATGACTTTTTCTGTAGTAATACTTTAACACAATATAAAACGACTGATTTAAAACCATGATTCTCGCCCTCAGCATCGTTACGCGAAGTATACTCGTCACAAGCGGTCCACTCATACAACAAAAACGTATTATCAAATGCAGTCAACGTCATAAGCCATGACAATTAAGAAATTAAATAACTCACATATGGTTCTCTACACTATATTTAGTAGGCAGCTTTTCCCCGTAACACTTTACCTACTATATACCTCCAGTAACAGGTATTAGAAAATTAATACTTAGCAACTTAACCAAACTTTGGCGATTAAAAAGTATTAAGGTTATTGCCACTGTCTGTGTAGTGACAGATTGCAATTTTTTCTGGCATTTCTTACTGGTATTTGTTATCTGTTAACACACTCGTAAACAATGCTTTACAGTGGTAAACAAAAAGTAAAATCACTGTTGATACACAGTGGTAAACAAAAAGTAAACAATATACAAACATCGGTGAACATCTATTAATTGGGGACACACAAGTGCAAACAATCAGTAACTGGCAAACAGTGCTACTGATGAATTTAGCTCGGGTACAATAAGACAGATGTCCTGCCCCTTTTGTTGCGGACTTTCGTGGTTTTCACTGTGCATGTTTGAACACATAATTACAAGACTCTAGAAACAGGGCTGGAGGCCTCTTGACACCTAGCACTCCCGGTACGGTCTTGAAATTAATGAAACTAATCGGTCAAAATATCTTGTTCTTCACGGTCTCGCCTTTGTTTCTCTATGAAGAGGAGGGGGGGGTGTAGTGTGGTAGACACTTTACCTGGTGCTGACCGCCTTCATGGCCCCTGGAATAGGCGGGGCCTGGAGAAGTCCCGTCGGTTGTTTACTTACGGCTGGCTGGAAAGAGACCGCCTCATCTCTCCCCACAATGTGGGTTTGGACCGCCTGGCCTGCTGGGGGGAGGGGGAAGGTCCACCCTTCCGTCTCTTGTTCAGTTGACGTCTCCGGGCTGCAGTACTGCAGCCGCCTGGCTTCCGGGTCGGCTGTTGGTTTTCCTTGATGTTTGCTGGGTTCGACTCTTTGCAGATGCAGTCCACTTCCTTCCTTACTTCATTTTCTCCGCGGCCACTTCCTATCGCATAGTTGCCACTTCACCTATGGCTTCCTTCGCTCGCCTGGTTTCACTCGTCGCTCTCGGTTGCATGGTACTTTGTTCGGTTTTTCTCGCCGCGATTCTTCGCCTGCCTTCTTCACCCGGTTATCCCCGTATGCGCTACAGCTTCTGCAGGCACATTCACGCCTCTTTCCTCCCTCTTTCGCGTCGCGTCACACTTCTCGTCGTCCGCTTCACATGGGTATTCCCGTGCGCACTAGGTTTCGCAGCGCTGAAGTCGCCTTTTAAACTCCCGTGCACACATGCTCGTGTTTGTTTATCTTCGGGCACCGACTGTGCGATCTTACTGGGTTTATTTGGCAGCTTGCTTTTACCCTTATCTCGCAGTCTCTGTACCATACAGTGAACTATTTTCCTTCCCTTTCTCTGCCGCTACTCCGAGTGGTTTTATGGCGGGCGGAAATACTGGTATACTTGTTCCGAAAGTGTCACTATTCCCCATCAAGGGAATATTTCCCCGGCGCTCCGGTTACTGTAATTTTGNAAACTCCCGTGCGCACTCGCTCGTGTTTGCTATAGTTTATTTATCTTCGGGCACCGACTGCGCGATCTTACTGGGTTTATTTCGCGTCTTGCGTTTACCCCTATCTCGCAGTCTCTGTACCATACAGTGAACTATTTCCCTGCCCTTTCTCTGCCGCTCGTCCGAGTGGACTTATGGCTGGCGGAAAATACTGGTATACTTGTTCGGAAAGTGTCACTATTCCCCATCCAGGGAATCAGTACCTACTTTTTCCTACTTTATTCTTTCACTGGCGCTCCGGTTAGTGTAATCTTTGGCGCGGTAGTTTACCTGTCCGCCAGATCCCACATCCTTTCCACCATCCAGTGAAATTGACCTCTTTATCCTCGCTACACCGTCTCTCTTGCCCGCCTTTGGCATCTGCTCCGCGTTTCCGCTTCCGTTCGCTAATTTCTCCCTCGTTTTTCTCGTCGTTTGTCGGCACGGTTATTTACCTGTCTCTCTGACACCACGTCACTCCCACCATCCAGTGAAAGTGTCCTATCTTCGCTAATACATCCTCCTGCCCTCTCCTGGCATCCGCTCCACATTTCCTCTCCCGTTCGCTAACTTCTGCTTCGTTAATTGGGACTTCTTAAAGTAATATTGCTGGACGCTACAGGGTGTTTTGTCATGGCCTCCCTGAAGTCTGTGTTTAGCCTGGCTAGCTCGTTATTGTTCACCGTCTGGTGACCTAGTAACCCACTGGGGGTTTCTATTTTTCTCCGCGAACATCTGGGGCCTGCAATTCTCGTCTGGTTTATTACCTGTTCCCTTCTCGGTTCTACTGTCGGTAATGGACGCCACTGGTTTAATTTTACGACTACCCGAAGTCACGAGGGTTGATTTTATGACTCCCTCATAGTCGTGAATGTGCCCGCTGCTCGGTCGGGGCAAGGTCCCCTTTCTCCCGTGTATTTAGCTTGTCCTTGCCTCATCTCTACAGACTTCAGTGTGCCCCTTAGTTGGGCGCCAAAATTGATACCTGCCAATGCTGAAGTTTGGAAGTAGGTATTGAATCTGCTCTGCGGCGTGAGGCGTCAGCACTTGATGCTAGCCCTCAGTGATAGGGCATAGGAATACGTCGACACTGTTGTCTCTAGGTCCAATTTACTAATAAATTACACTTTATATGCGAGTTCACATAATCGAGCTTTATTTTTGCTTGAACAGGTTAACTGGTACATGAACTCATGAGACAACTCCCCTCCCCTTTTTGTATGTAGGCTACATATGGTTTGACGCCGGGATTGGCGTCGAGGGGGGTGGGGCAGGATTCTTCACACCTGGTGTAGAACTACTTATCTGACACTCCGGCGCTGTATTCCCTCGGCTGGCGACTTGGAACTGCTCTGGCGCTTGGTGGGGCGTCCCGACGCCTGCTCTTGGAACTCCTCCTCCCGGGTCCAATCAGCACTCTTCGTTTGGCGACGGCTGGCTGCCGTTTTCTCGGACTTTTCCAGCAGTACTTCCCATTTGACGGCCTCCGACTGAGGTCGATGTCGTGATGCATTCTCGATCCTCGACTGACTCCGACTGACTGACTCGTTGATGTCTCTCAACTGACTGCTCGCGTCTGACTGCCTGATGTAGTCCGGTTCTGAACCAGACGTCTCGCTCTAGGTCCTCAAACTGACTGCCTGACTGCTCGATCCTCGAATAACTGCATCATTGATGTCCCTCAACTGACTGCTCGCGTCTGACTGCCTGATTTCGTCCGGTTCCGAACCGGATGTCTTGCTCTAGGTCCTCCAGCTGACTGACTGACTGCTCGATCCTCGACTGACTGATCCATTCCTCCCTCCTTCTCGTGGTTTTGTAGGCTCCATCGCCATATTCAACTTGCACCATCCCTGCACGTGGCCAGGGTGCTTGCCGCGTCCCCCCTGAGTCGTAAAACACGTGGCCGCTGCTTCTGTGGTCCGCAGTCGGCCTGGCATCGCCCCTTGATTCTGGCCTGGAAGTTTATTGTTCCGTTCTGCACGTGCGGGAACTCTTGGGTGGTCTCTTTGGTTCGGCGCACTTATGCCTCCGGATATTGTATCGTTATTCTCCTCAGCATGCCCGCTAAAAGCTCTCAATGTTTATGGCAGAGACTAGCCTGGGACAGACTCAGCTGCTGGTGTGGGCTCAGTGTCCCTTGGAAGCTGCGGGATGCAGCTGCATCCTCCTTCCTCCGCACGTGGTCGTTCCGCCGGGCCGTCCTGGCGCCATTCTCCTCATCCCGTCCGCAAAACCCTTAATCCTTACTGCGGTCGGCCGCCTGCGAGCTTCGCCAGAGCGTGTGTTATGACGAATAAAATATAGGGACACAGAATGCGTCAACACTATATAAAACACTACCTCCAGAACTGCCAAAAAAGTGTCATTATTCATGAGGTAGAGTATAACGAGTTCAGTAATATATTGGGTGCAATAAAAACTGATCAAAATTCTTAATTTCGGAAGCATCACTATACTCTACCAGGTTTAGACATAATTAAGCATTTAGCTATCTCAGTTTTGTAATGACAATTTGTTCCAATAAAAGAATACCTTCCTGTGAATCCTTGTTTATCACTTGTATTTATGGGAAGCCTATGTTTGTTAGTCCATAACAAAACCATAGTTTAAGTGTTTTTATATATGTCTCTGGAAAAACCTTTAATACTTCTCAAAGCTGCTGGTCCAGACTACATTATACGATTCAGCACAAATGTGTAGCACCCTTCGAAATCACAACTAATTTTAATAAAGATAATAATAACCTGTTCTTCTGCATATTTGTTAAGGGACTGTGTCTATACTTATTTTCTTCCACACATTTAACTATGAACATATCTGATCCCTTGTAGCTACTTTCCAGACTGACATACTGTTCTACAAGCGAGGAAGTTGAGTGCGATGAACTTGCCTCCAGGAAATAGCAAGTATAGCATTATTATTACATATGCAACAATAAACATGGTTTTCATTCTGGAAACTTTGCGATGCAATAGTGCACATTTAATAGGGACAGTAACATGCACATATTTTTTGTAAGAAAGCTATGCTATGTAGTCTACTGCACTATGAGGAAGCTCTGCTAGCAAGACTTCTGTTCCTTACTGTGTAGCCACAATCACTATTAACCGCCATATGAACTGTTCCTTTTGTAGAATATAACTTTGTCTGTCGTTATGTATCTCTGGTTTAGCCCTATGACACAGTTCAGTTATTTTTAGACTTATCCTGTATGACAATTCATTCACGAATATCCTATGCATAAAATTAACAAATTAGTAATTTTTGAAGTTAATTACAAAAGTCAGTATTCCATAACAAAGAGAGAAGCAGTTCATCAGTACAAATATAAAATTTCAATTAGCCAGGTCTTATGTTTAATGCCAACTGGGGCTGGCCTCTAGGCACAAATTTTGCGATGGTTGAGTATTTTCTAATGTGCACCTATGCATACTAGACAAATAAGTTGGTTGGTGTGTGTGAAAGTTTAACCATAGCATGTAAATCTTAGTTTTTTTGTATTTACTAGTAATTTATAGTCTCAAATAGGCAGTTTTTAATTCAAATATAATAGACTACCTGACTTATATCTAAATTGGGCTGTATATGTTTCAGTTATTTGTCTCAAGGAGGGTCTATGGAGAACATTGTTCGGTCGTATCACATTGGCAAAACAACAGAATCCAAAGTCATAAACGAGGCTTGTGAAGTCATTTGGGAAGTTCTGAGTCCAGTCTACTTGCGCCCTCTTCGCAAAGAAAATTGGTTCAAAGTTTCCGAAGAGTTCTGAGAAATGTGGAATTTTCCGCTTTGCCGTGGATCTGTTGATGGCAAACACAATCAAATTCTGGCATCCAACAATTCTGGCTCTGAATATTTTGCCACAAAAATTCACAGTTTAGGGATAATGGCTGAATGTGATGCCAAATACAATTTTACCGTTGTGAATGTTGGTGCTTATGGTAGTGAAGGCGACTTTGGTGTGTTCGGGATGTCAAGTTTTGGGCAGTGAAAGACAAGCCATTGACATTCTTAATGAAGGCTACCTTCCGGACACAGCTGAAAAACTCTACTACTGTTTTATCGGTGATGAAGAATTCCTTTTGAAAAGTCATCTGATGGGGCCCTACTTTGCCAGAAATTTAAATGATGAATGCTGTATTTTTAATTACAGACTTTCCAGAGATCGCAGGGTTATCGAATGTTCATTTGTGATACTTGTTGCTCAGTGGCGCATCTTCAGGCAAGTTATTGTAGCTTCTCCCACAACAGCTGAGCGCATGGTTCTTGCCACTGTGTTTCTGCACAATTATATCAAGGCACATGTGACAATTATGGTGCGGTATACCACTGGGAAGTTTGAGTTTACAATAGATTCAGATGGAAATGTAATTCCAGGAGAATTTAAAACAGAAGACCTGTCAAGTTGCCTAGAAAATTGCAAATGGGGCTCGAACAACATGGCCTGTTTGGCAGTCCTGCAAAGTGATATCCTCAAAGAATATTTCCTGTCACCAGAAGGCAGTATTGAGTGGCAATATAACCACATCAATCATGGTCGAGTACCACTTTAAGGGACGTGTGAAGGAGACGGCTCCAGTTTCATTCGGTAGCCATTTGATGTTTCACATTAATTGTATATTTGATGTTACCAAACATCTATGTTTTAGCTTTAAATGCGTTCTTACGTTAATTGTCAACGAGGGCTATACTTAAAGATAGTTATTTTATAATAGTAAATGCTAACCATTGAAAACTAATATGAAAAATGTGTATGTATATGGAATATTTAAAGTTGAGCATATTTTTTATTTAATATGGTGATCTGTGTAAAGTATACATATATATCACATGTACAAAAAAAGTTAATTCATATTATATGTGCTATTAAATTCTTAGGTTTGGTTTCAGTAGAATGTACACACAATGTTCCATAAAAAGGATGGCCAGCATTGGTAAAATCTAAGGAATTTAGGGAATTTTACATTAATGGAAAAGTCTCGAAATGTGGTGGAAATTTATCTGATCTCTGGGAATTTCGATCAATTGTGCTGGTTCCTGATAAATTCCTAAATTGTCTTTTTATTTTTATTTTGTATGTACAACTACACTGCAGAGCCAAAAAAAAACTTGTATAGGCATGCGTATGCAAATAACAGAGGTATGGAACCAATCGGAGTAACGCGAAGCGGTTGGCAGCGCCTATATAAGACAACAAGCGTCTGGCAAAGTTGCTAGATCAGTTACTGCTGCTACAATGGCAGGTTATCACGACTTAAGTGAATTAGAACGTGGTGTTATAGTCGGTGCACGAGAGATGGAACATAGCATCTCCGAGGTAGCGATAAAATTTGGATTTTCGCGTAAGACCATTTTATGAGTGTACCGTGAATATTGGGAATCCGATAAAACATCGAATCTTCGACATCACTGCGACCGGAAAAAGATCGTGAACGAACGGGACAAACGACCACTGACGAGAAACATAAAACGTGACAGACATGCAACCATTTCTCAATTTCGTGCAGATTTCAATGCTGGGACATCAACAAGTGCCAGCGTGCGAACTATTCAACGGACCATCATTGATATGGGCTTTCGGAGCCGAAGGCCCACTCGTGTACCATTGTTGACTGCACGACACACAGATTTACGCCTCGCCTGGGCCCGCCAACACTGCCATTGGACTGTTGATGACTGGAAACACGTTGCCTGGTCTGACGAGTCTCGTTTCCAATTGTGTCGGGCGGATGGAAGTGTATGGGTATGGAGACATCCTCATGAATCCATGAACTCCACATGTCCACAGGGGACTGTTCAAGCTGGCGGAGGCTCTGTCATGGTATGGGGCGTGTGCAGTTGGCGTGAAATGATACCTCTGATACGTCTAGATACGACTCCGACAGGTCACAGATACATAATGTTTCGAACTAGCTTTGAAGCCATTCGCATGTAAAAGTTTCTGGGGGCGTAGGTAAAATAATGATTCATGATTCGATAGAGCACAACAGTATAAGATGAGTTTTATTAACAGAACGATTATATAATTACTATTTATGTTACTATTGATTCGGGGAGCTTTAAATTGAATACCAAGATGATTATTCATTATATTTACTTCATGCCAATTTATTATATTGTAACTGGAAAGTCATTGCCTTGTTAATGTTGCCGGAGGCTGATTCTAGGAGATGGTTAACGACGACCGGACACACCCATCTTCCGTGGTGTTCAGTCTGCTCGGNGATTATATAATTACTATTTATGTTACTATTGATTCGGGGAGCTTTAAATTGAATACCAAGATGATTATTCATTATAATTACTTCATGCCAATTTATTATATTGTAACTGGAAAGTCATTGCCTTGTTAATGGTGCCGGAGGCTGATTCTAGGAGATGGTTAACGACGACCGGACACACCCATCTTCCGTGGTGTTCAGTCTGCTCGGGTCGACTACAAAATACGCTGTTCCAGGTGTTACGCCTACCTTTATCGGACGCATTTTTTTTGCGGCCCCGTTTAGTGGCCAGTGGAGGGTATTTCTGCAACTGTCTTCTTTCTGCTCGGTGGTGTTGCAATCAAACTCGTTTCCTGGTTTAATGTTTGAAGGTGTGATCAGGCAGGCCGTTAAGCAAAGGCCTGACCACATCATAACAGTAAGCATCCTGTCCGATCACCTGCACCCATTCATGTCCATTGTGCATTCCGATGGACGTGGACAATTCCAGCAGGAAGTGCGACACCCCATATGTCGAGAGTTTCTACCGAGTGGCTCCAGGAACACTATTCTGACTTTAGACTTTTGCATTGGCCCCCTAAATCCCCAGAAATGAACATTATTAAGCACATCTGGGATGCCTTGCAACGCAACTTGCTGTTCAGAAGAGATCTCCACCGCCTCACACTCATGTGGATTTGTGGACTGCCCTGCATGATTCATGGTGTGAATTGCCTCCTGCATACCATTAGACACTTGTCGAGTCCATGTCACTTCGTCTTGCGGCACTTCTGCGTTCTCGCGGGGGCTCTACACGATATTAGGCAGATGTACCAGTTTTTTTGGCTCTTCAGTGTATATTAAGAAATAATGCAGGATGCATTGGAATCTGCGCCAATTTGAGAATGGGTTGCACGTCTGTCACGTTTAATGATTCTCGTCAGTAGTCGTTTGTCCCGTCCGTTGACGATCTTTTTTCCTGGCGCAGCGATGTCGCAGATTTGATGTTTTACCGGATCCCGATATTCATGGTACACTCGTGAAATGGCCGTACACGAAAATCCACATTTTATCGCTACCTCGGAGATGCTATGTCCCATCTCTCATGCGCCGACTATAACACCACGTTCNCATTTTATCGCTACCTCGGAGATGCTATGTCCCATCTCTCATGCGCCGACTATAACACCACGTTCAAACTCACTTATATCTTGATAACCTGCCATTGCAGCACCAGTAACCGATCTAGCAACTTTGCCAGACGTTTGTTGTTATATATAGGTGTTGCCGACCGCATCGCGTTAATCTGATTGGTTCCATGCCTCTGTTATTTGCATACGCACGCCTATACCAGTTTTTTTTTGGCTCTTCGGTGTATGTTGTAGTAGTTAATTTATCGTTGACACTATTTTAAAAGCATCTGACCGCAAGGACGTGTTGGTGCTACCCAATTAAGACAAAGCCATTTTTGGTGTATAACATATAAATGCGTGAGATTTTGTCATGGTACCTCGAAATGCAGAATTGGTGATAAGGATATAACTAACCACAATGAAAAAATTCAGTCAGCATACGAAGTCATATTTGAAATACATTAAGAGGTACCCACGAATTACAAAATTGAAGACCATAGTAGAAGTGGAACATGCCATTAATATGGTAATATCAAGATCTTAGANTACCCACGAATTACAAAATTGAAGACCATAGTAGAAGTGGAACATGCCATTAATATGGTAATATCAAGATCTTAGAATCACATGAAGCTGGCAGCCAATACCATCATCTGTTATAGTTATGAATTACAACCATGTAGCTCGAGGACACAATGTACTGGTTATTATCATTTCACTATCATGGATAATGATTCATTGTATGTGGTGATAATAGTATAACCAATATTTAATACATTGTATGTAATGTTGTCCCTTTTACTATCAAATGTNCATTGTATGTGGTGATAATAGTATAACCAATATTTAATACATTGTATGTAATGTTGTCCCTTTTACTATCAAATGTCAATTTAAATTCCATTCCTCAATTGTACACAATACACGTAAAAACTTTCCCCTTTCCAGTAAAATTTCTGGTTTTGTTGCATGTGCCTCTTTTCCATTTGTCCCTTCTGCGTGGGGAGGAAACACGTTAGATTTTAAGTGTTGTTTGGAATTAGCGCAATTAATTAGCACAGTACAAACATTGTTGTGTTGTTAACATATCGTATGTTTGTGTATTAAACCCAATATATCACTTGCCTACAAATGAAGTTTATGGTTTTTATTGATTACTATATTTTATACTGTTTTACTACTGTTTTCAATGCCTACGATTATAAACTGGATTGATGAATATGTTAAGCGTGAATACATGTAGAATAGGATGTTTTAAAGTTTATCCTATTTCCTGTTAATATGGACACTTGTATAAATTATACTTTAGAGAAGTAAAAAAATCATTTATATTCTGTGTGTTATTGATTTCAGCAGCATGTATAGTTTCATGTATACACAACAAAATCTTCCAGCAGCATACAAAGACAAATTTGATATGCAATAACGTTAACTAAAGAAAAGTAGTTTTATGAAATAAAAAATATTCTGTGCTACTGCAAAAAATCACATGAAATTAATTGAACCACCAATGCAAAAAAAAATTTTTTATCAGTAGCACTTACTCCGTTACTTGTATTTTGCTAAATATTAAAAGTATATCCTAAATAAACCAATTATTTCCATAAGAAATTGTATTAACATATTTTTTCACTGCAAGACAATGTGCGTGCATTTTTTTATTTTCAGGATAATTTGTCATGTGACTTATCTACTCTATATAATTGCAGTAGTTCAAAAGCAAGTTCAAACACATGTTAGGATTTCAGAAATAACAAGAGAACTTACAAACAATGTAATTTATTCAGATTTACACATTTATGAGTTCATTTCGTACACAATCCAAGGTTTACAAGATGCGGATTTTGAGTCTTGCCTTGTGACGGGCATCACAATCTGCTTGTATATTTACAACTGTTTGATAAATTTACTTAGAAAAAAAGTCTTCATTTTTGAGGCCTTTTTTCAATGAGCCGAGCGCTAGACTGCAAACAATCTATGGCTACATTGAGGCTTGCCTGTAAATCGTCATCCTTTACAGTTCTCTTTGAAGATGTATTCTTTCTTTTAATTAGTGGTAGAGGGTCTTCAGCTTCCCTATCACTGGCATTGTCTGTAATTTGCGAAAAGCTGGACTGACATCTGTATATCTGTAGACAGGGAGAGAATTTGAATAACTCCAAGAGGGTTGGAGCTGTTGTTATTGTTTACTGTTCTGAAACACAAATTCTTAATAACTACTAATTGACAATGTTACTGCTGTTACTGCCCTCATTCTGACTTAAACTGTACGACGCAGTAGCATACCCGGGATTTAAAACGTGGATTTTTAATCTGCGTGTCATAATTAATTGTCACAATTCATATTTCATATTTGGATACACTTTGTATGTATATCTATGTCTCTCTCTCTATATATATAATTATATATATATTAGGGTGGTTCTTATCTGGTCGAAAAAAATTTAGTTATGTTTTCAAGGGACGCACCATCATTATGTTATATGACGTAAAAAACTATTTATGTATTTTTTTCTGATTTTTATTAAACTTTTAGGCGTCCCTACCGCCCCAGGCAAATCTTGGATAAAACAAAACCAAATCCTGTTAATTTTTAATATTTTTTAATTTACATGACTCAAATACACTGGCAAAAAATTACAGAATGACATATTAGGTTAATGAAACAACCAAATAAATATTCATGTTAACAACAAAGTAGATTTCTTCGTTTTAGGAAATTTCTTTATATAGTCTTTAACCAATAATAGCAGGTATTGTTTTTGTTCTTCGTTGGTGGTATGTAATTTGTTATATTCCTCCATAAGCACCACTCCTCGCTCTGAGATGTCGTTCACAACTCTCATACTGTAAACTATTGCCTTATTTCTTGTATAACTTTCGTCGTTATCCCATGTTTCCACATCGTTCTTCAAAAAATCAGACGTCATTCCAGTTATGTGAAATAATCTGTATGTACTGCTTGACACGAAATCTTCAAGGTTTTTCTTGAGAATCAAATCAATTTCCAAGGCTTAACGTTTAGAAAAGTACTCTAAACCTTCATTGTTCAATGCTTTCACCATATTATTTTTAGTTTTTAGTTTTATTATGTCGTCAAAAAAGGCTAAGCCCACAAGTTCTTCAGAAAAATACCACAACTGACACATAATTTTTTTCCATGCCACTTAGGATATTTGCTGAATAATTTCTTCATACAGTTTGAGATTTTTCAAAAGCTGTAGATCATTCCCAGGTGCAGAAGGCGCAGAAGGGGCTTTATACAAATACTTAGAAAAAAGTCGAACTGTGAATATGCAAATATTTTTAATACCTTTTTGCTCTTTATTCAACATCCTGAATTGATCTCTGAATAAGAAAATTTTCATCGAATATATCGCTTTCGCCATCTACCGAGCTCTATGTAAGCCTGCAGGTGATCTGAAGGACGTTGGTTTTTTCAAGTGTACCTCCCAGGAATATAACAATCCGCTGTAACAGTTCTTTATAATCATCCCTCGGCTGATATAACGTTAATTGTTCTTTTGTAAAAGTAATGATCTCACTTCAAACATATTCACAATCTTTAAACAGCGATGTATCAGAAGAAACTGTTTTAAAGTCCTCTTGATTAATATTTGTCCATTTGTTTTTGAATCGTTTAAAAATTAAAATATCAGGTCCACTGGAAGGGCGCAACCCCAAAAATACCACGGCTTCCAACATTATTTCTAGTATATGATGACGGCAGGCCAGGCAGAGAAAATCCTTTTCTAATTTTTGTTCTAAGGGATGCAAGCTTTATTTTTATTACTCTGACCAGTGTTTGATGCGGTTGTGTCAAAACTCATACACTTAATTTTTTCACTTAAATCCCAACCCATTATTGTTTCAACCGCAGCTGTTGCAATTGCCTCTCCTGTTCCACGGCTCACCTTCGGAACACCAAGGAGTTGGTCAACACCCTGACCTGACACTAAATAAGGTAATCTGTCTACTATCTCGTTACCAGTGATATCTTCACACATTTTGCCATCCCATTGAACTGTAAGGGTCACTTTTGGCTTAAATTCTGACTTTAAAGCTTGCGCTATTTTCTCTATGTTGTATTCGCTAACGACGAATAGAAGATGTGTTTATGTTGTACTTTGAAGGATCACAGTCAGTACTTTTGAATGTGGATGTTAGGATGACAGCAGCTTTTCTATCGCTTAATTTAGCTACGTCGAGACTAACAGCTAAAAGACCGTATATTAGATTTTTCTTGCCACGTTTTGCTGGTGACTCTTCCGAGGTAGAAGGATCTGGCTGTGTCGAAACGATAAAACTGTCATCGCCGCTGCTGCCCATTAAAGATGATGAAGACGATGAAGATGCAAGAACACATTTTTCGGTCAATATTTTAACACCTGCCTTTTCTTCCTGTTGTAAACTTTTAAATCGCTCTGCTCTGACTTGTTTTTAGCCACCTTCTTTGTATGTTGTTTATCTAAACTCCCAATTTTCCAGATCTGTTCTGTCTTTGAGCTAGCAGAAATTTCTTATCTTCCTCGGGATATCATTTCCAAAGCCTGAGCATGAGCTATGTCAAAAAGTTAATCGATTTCAATCTGCCATGTTGCTTCTTTTCGTTGTTTTGATTCGTACCGATTGGCTTTATTTTCTTTTTTTTTTTTCTGAGATTACCATTGCTTAAAGTGTTTAAGTATTTTTTCCTTCACATGTTGTTTTTTCCTGGTAGGTATGTTTGCTCTTTGCCATACAAACAAGACATCGTGAGCAGTAGACTCCGCAGATGCATTATTGTTTTGTTTTTTCTCGAGTTTATCGTAGAAAATTAATTGTACTACTTATTTTATCGATGGAAGCTTTGTCTCTACTAGAACTGGTGATATCTGTCCAATTAACCACACATCTGTTTTATTTCTTGTACATATTGAACCATCACTAGTAGATGCCATGATAAATTAATAAAAAACTGGTATACACGCACACGTTAACAAAAGTTCGGGGAGTCAAAAAATGAAAACCCATACGCCCCGTTCGAAGGTGATTTCGGCACTGAGAGTGGAGTGAGAACGGTTGGCGGGAGGTCATGGTAGTGGGTTATCGGGAGGGGGAGAGGGGAAGGGTAATGAGTGCATACGTCGGTTTAAGTGTTTTTAAAGTAACTTTTGTGATGGTGGTGTGTTTATGTTATAATATAATCTGAATCGCGCTAATTTAATAAAAATACAATAGATACAATTTTCAAAATTCTGTAGTGACCCCTACATTTTATAAAAAAAAAAAACCACAGATTAATTTTTCATGTATTAAAACAATATTACAGGATGTCCCACTGAAATTTCAATTCTTCGATTTTAAGAACAACCGTAATATATATACAATGTTTTCAGTAATGTGAGTACTTTTGAAGCCCTAGTTATTTTTTTTCCCATAAGCCATTTTTTATCATTCCCCATATATTAAAATAAATATTGCCATGTAAGTAATAAACACAGTTTATATATTTCACCAGACTCGAAAGTTAACGTCTAAGGCTTCAATAGAATATATTTATTGGCTATTATTCCAAATAAGAGGACTTCAAAAAGTGCTCACTTTACCGTGAATAGCTGTCTGCTGGTACATTATGATACAGACAGTTGCAACAATGCAACACTGAAAATACAATACATACATGGGCATTAGACCAGTTGCACCAATAACTGTCCTGAACCGAGATTCTATGATCCTGGTTCAAACATGATCTTCTGTTGGGTCCGAGTTACAATGTACAAGTGTTGCACCAACGTGAGTGGCAGAGTTCCGATCGCAGATCTCCTGATCTTAGTTCAGAACTAGGATTGGCATGAAATATTGTTTGTGATTGGCTCTCTTTTGTGATGTCAAGATGCAACTGTTTATTTTAAAGTTAGGAGACAATAAATGAGTTTATGTGGACCTTATGTCTTTAGGACTAGTAGTTTTTCAAGTGTCTAGCCGGTTGAATGCACTACAAAATTTCGTCTGATATGTAAGAGAAAAATAAAACATTTCGTATTTGATTAGTTACTCAATTAATGAACATACATTTCGTTATTTTTAATACCAATATTTTGAAGAAGGTAGTGGTCAGAAAAATAGATGCTGCAATGTTTGATTTGTTTTACGTAAATTATTTATTTTGGAACTTTACTGATTTAACATTTGAGTTTATATAATTTTGGTTTATATTTCCGAACAAACAATTGTGCTATGTGTTGGTGTGTTTTCAATCTACACTTGTCTGCGACATCTGCTCTTTCACAAGCACAAATTTCGACAAGAGTTTAACTTGTCAACATCAGCATCGATTAGGTGAGGTGTAAATGGAGCAGCGACGGAATGAAATGACAAAGAGAACATGACTACCCTGAGAAAATCCACTAGCTAGTGGAAACATCCACCATGTTTCACACATACAAAAATCTGGGGTGACCCTGCTGGAAATTTAACCCGGTTAGTCGTGGTCGGAGGCATGATGTCGGACTGCTATGCCACCACAGCCAATTAGAAACAGAAGAAAATATTACTAAAATGAGGTATGTCAGATGTGTACGAGGTATCCAATTGATGTATTTTTAACAAATGTTGCTCTACACACTCGCCAACCTGAACTTAAAATTAGTACGTCTATTGTTGATTTAAAATTCAAGGTTAATGTACTACACCTATACAAAACTGGCTGTCACTAACAATTAACAAACACATGGCAAGTACTAACTACAAAATATGGAAAGCACCTTTAACAAAAGCTGCGAATGTCATAAAAGACTATAAAGCTACGGCCTGCATAATGCAGTCAGGACCACTAAAATGATCATGGACTTTTTATACAAGTTACTTACAACCTGAGCGCTTAATATTTCTATTAGTGTAAAATAGTGTTTTTTTTTTAATTAAAAAGCTGTAGGTGTGCCAGAATGAAATTTTATTCCTACTAACAAAATAAAATTAGGGCCTATGAGCTAATAACGCAAGATACACTAATGGGAACTTTTGTGTGTTAGTACAATGTGTTCATTCATTTAATCCTTTAAAAAATTTAATTCAAAACTTGCTGCTGTGGCATAAACAAAAGTGTAATATGGCATAACTCGGAAGCAATGCAATGAAAATTAATTCAACCTGCACGCTGATGCCATATTCCAACTGGTATGTTTAGTTAAGAAGACCAGATTTTGTCTGCAAAAGCGATGGCATATCTTTGTATATTTTGCTTTAGGCCTATACTTCTTGATGTTATACATGAAATACCTTCATTTCTAAATAGTTTTATGCAAATGTTTAATTTAACACACCCCTGGCTATTATACAGTTTTAAGTGTATGGTTTTTCAATCATATGATATCAGGGAAGTAAAGTTTCATGTTGAATAGTTGAATGTTTTGGTGTTCCAATTTGCTCCTCACAAAATACGAAACAAATTACAAAAAACAAAATCTGAGAAAAACTGGAATACAGCCTGTAAATTCTAAAACAAGCAACAACATAACTAACAATTCACGATCAGCCTTATAAAGAAATCATGTACTGTATATAATGAAGTTGGGAAATCTCGTCCCTACCATGAGAAAAATTAATATGATGTTATAAATACCAATATATTTTGTGCAAGTTTGCAAAAAGGTGTTATAATTTAATACACAAAACACGAACTTGTCAACCACTGAAAATGCACTTATTACCTTATTTGTTGAATATGTTTATCTAAAAATGACATGGTAGCCGACGAAAACCATACATGGTTCGTAGATCCTGCACTTCCCGATGGTAAAATCATGTCTTATTTTTCTCTCGGGCATATCTGTCACGTATGCTCCTTCATCGCTGCTGCGCAACTTCAACTACAAAAATAACATGCAATGGTTCAAGCACATTTCAATAAAAAAAATTAACAAAGAAGCATATCATGCACTTTCTGATTACAAAATTACATTTAAAACCAATAAACTAAAATTTTATTCTGTTTATCACACACTAGAGGTCTAGGTTTTTTAACAAGGAATTAAATTTCGATAAATGCTTTGAAATCACTTGAAGAAAGCACGCATAACCTAACTGATAATTATGTTCTTTCCACAACGGTTGTCCACGAATTAGATTTTACAAGATTTTTTAAAAAATATTTCTGATGTTTGTCAAATAAACGCGGACAACACTGAATAATTTAAATTAAAATCCATTGCTAATACTTTCGTGCCAGCCGACAAAAAAAAAACTGACGAAAACAAAACCATAGCCATCTTTACATATTAGGTCTTCATGTAAAAACGTTTTGGGAAAACACATCTGTCCATACAGAAGGCGGAAACGCAAGCCAGAAACACAAGAAGTTGAAAGTTGACCAACTCTTGCGTTGCACTTTTGCGTCTTACGTCGTTTATAAACGGATCGTTTGATTCGAGATTTTTCAACATTTTACATCTTGCGTTCTTCCGTTTCTTTACTTCTTGGGTTTCTTGCGTAGTTTATAAACCCGGCATAAATTGCACCCAAATGCGCCTTTAAATGCTCAACATGAGCTTTCCGAAACACTTGATCTGAGTTATGATCACATAACAACAATGTGTTGTTATTCAAAAAATTACTTATTTTATAGGGTTCTACAAATGCTGGCAAAAGTTTACTTCCAACAAAATCAACTGCAGAAGGTTGCTGATTGCTACGGACCCACACTGACTGACCTATGATAAACGGGGGAGCTTTTCTATTTTTACTAAATCATTCTGTTAATATTTTCTAAGCCCGAAGTTAATTAATGTGAACCTTAATATAGAACTGCTTCAGGGCTGTTTCATCCAGAGGATTATTGGGTAAAGGAATACTCAATATATTAAGGATCAGATTGACCATTTATCTGCTCAGGAAAACAAGGGATAGTGTGAATTGTGTTGAACTATGAGAGGCTGCATTGAATTCTATGTTAATNAACACAACTCTCAGTCCAAAACAAAAACATTGATGCATAACGCATATATTAAGTAGAGCGGCGCTGTCACAGCCCCCTAACCCCCAGCTTAAACCATTGTACGGACTTCCGGATGACATGTGTCGCCCATTAACGTAAACCGAGGTCAAGCCGAAATGTAGGAGTGCTTGCAGGCCATAACACGTGTCGCTGCGGCACAGGCCACCTCCCACCCTCCTCCCACCCCCTAGCAAGCCCAGTGAAATTTGTAAACGCCAAGAAATGACGAGATAGTCGTGCGTATTTCCACCCGAAGTCAAGAACACACCAGAGAAAACAGCTAACAAGCTTGAAGGTGGTGCCACAAGCACTTCTCCCCCCCNCCGCAGAAAGAGAGCTGACCGGGTATGTTTGAGGGTGCAGATCATCCCTCCTTCCACCAACAAGAACCATGGCATGTGTATGAATTACACTGTGGACTGCACCTTCCTCCCACCTCCCCCCTCCCCCAACAAGGCAGACACGTGTAGGAAACGAGGCAGGGAGCCAAGAGAGGATATAAGCGAATTTACGAGAGAAGAGGGGCTCAGTACATTATCATCGCACAGAGAGGAATCAGTTGGTCAGTTTTGATCACCGCACCGAGAGAGTAAGTCGGTCAGTCATATCGGGACAGTCGGAAGCTGCGATACTCCGCGCCGAGAGAGGAAGCCAGTGCAACAGTAACCAAGTGTGGGGAGATCGGAACCCGGCCATGTAAGTCAGCCACATCATTAAGGGGTCAGCCATATCAGGATGCGAGATGCGAGACGNGGAGATCGGAACCCGGCCATGTAAGTCAGCCACATCATTAAGGGGTCAGCCATATCAGGATGCGAGATGCGAGACGTGGGGTGCAGGGCAGAATCAGTTAGACAGTTACCAGAGGTACATTGGACGAGCAGTTTCACCACACCAGGATGCGAGTCAGTCAGTCAAGTCAGTCAGTCACCAGTCAGTCTGTTACAATAACGCACCAAGAAGGCAGAGTCGAGTGGTGAACTTCAAGGAGAAGTGCCATGTCGAGCTAGTGGGATTGGTCCAGTGCCGCCTGTAGCCGAGAAGGACAGGTGGGGGCCCGCCCAGGCCACCTCGCCGATATGTGGTAGGGAAGTAATCAGTCAGTTACTACCCTACACCAAGAACGGGAGTGAGTGATGAGCTTCAACGAGAAGTGCCACATCGAGAGGAAGCCAGCTGAGTACAACACACCAACAACAGTAAGATAGAGGGCCTATAACAGGGCCATCCCACTCACCAGATCTCATCAACTGCCAGAATGTATCCGGACCACCCAACTCACCAGACCTCAACTGCCTGAACAACTACCACGCAACATGTGCAAATAAGTAACCACATCATCACTCAGGGACCTGTCCTGTCACCTAATGCTCCCATAGCATTGGATGCGTAGCCAGAACATTGTCATCAGCACTTCAGGCCTTGAACTCGCAGGGCGTTAATGTATGTGTTATTCCCGCAACAGTGCCAGGAATGTGTGAATGAATTCCCGTTAAATAAACCTGTTCAAAACCAAGACGTAATGAAGTATTGTGTTATATACCCTCAACCTTCAAGGCACCTATAGTCTGTGCCACTGAATATTAACCGTAGACCCAACGAACCATTCTGTACACCACAGGTGGGGAGTAGCGTCACAGTTCTGCTGTTCTTGTTTGTAAAATATTGCTAAATATGATTTCAGATCTCTAATAAACTTTTCAACTTTATTTACCTTGGGAAAATATGGGCCACTTGTACAATATATTATTACCCAAGTTAAACACATATCTTGAAATATATGAGATTTAAAGTATTTAGCATTACCAATAACTATGTTTACAGGAGCACCAAGAAATCTCCGAACTATTTCTGTAAGTGTTTTGACAATTGTGGTTGCCTTCATGTTACACAATGGCAGCAACCATACAAACTTGGAAAATGTATCCAATGCAATTAAAAGACAATTGTTCATTTGTTTGGATCTAGTCAATGAACCATAAATCTAAACATGTAATGGCTCGCATATGTTCTTGGGTATATCTACATTGTGCAAACCAAAACGAATGTTCTGATGGAGTTTACATTGTTGACATTCATTACAAGACCTAACAAAAGCCGTAACATCTTTTCTCAAATTTTGCCAAAAATTTTGACACAATTGTTTTAATAATATTGTCAGATTCCTCAAATGCCACCTCTGAATCTACAAGAAATTGTTGAAGTTCCTCCTTCTTAAACTTATATATCCAAGACACTCCCACATCAGTCTTGATGACCCTGAAACACAACAAATACAATCAATTAACACACTTTAAACAGAGTGGCACACTTTTCTGCTGTCAAATACTGCAGCTAATAGGAAATCATAAAGCAATTATTTCACAGGCACCACTTGATTTATCGACCAAAAATCTAACCATTGCTAAAAAAAACCCCATGAAATTTAAAACTATAAAACAAATTCAACAAACAATGGTTACTTTAATTTTCAATCACATTACCTTAATTAAATTTGTCAACTAATATAAAGTCGATTAAATTGAAAATTAACTGACATGTAATACTTTAGAAACAAAGATGAGAATTTAAGGTAATTTTAAGTTCTCATTGCATTTTGTTACTATTCAGAAGGTTAGTGAACTCATTAGCTAAGTATTAATTTAACAATAACGTTAAAACCTGTCTCCAAAAAGAAATTATTCCACATTAAACAGTTCAAGATTGATTGTCATAAGCATTTAAAAGTATATAGGTTTGTTTTCATTACCTATAATGAATTAAATTCGATAAATGTTAACATAAAAATTAGTTGCATTACATTGTCAAATACGAGGTGAAATACAAATAAACAGTGGTCTAAACATTTGTTCAATTCAAAATCAAATAGGTCTACCTATACGAACAAGTATAAACTAACCACAAATACATATTTTACATTATAACACTGACATTACTAAATTCACAAGTCAAGTAGTTCTTTACATTGTTCATTATAATTAATAATTCAAAAATTTACATTTCATGTATACTGTAAATTGGCCGAACATGAAAGAGTTAAATGACTCGGCAACACCGGTCTCGTAACCAGAGGTTGAACTCTCCCATAATCACTGTTACAAACTGGTCAAATTATCATCATCAAAATGCAACACAAAGTTAGATAAAGGCATTAAATGAAAAAAAAACTGCATGTAAAAAAAAATCTGAAAGAAACATAAATAAAAGTAAAATATTATTTACATTATGGCGAAAAGAATTTTAAGTACAGGCGGGCCAAAATAAAATTTAGAAAAGAAAACAGATGCATACATTAACTGCCTGAGCGCATCGCTGCAGCTAAACCACTATACTCATGAAAAACTGAAGGAACTACATGGCTGTAAGAAGACTCAGACTCTAATGGTAAAGGCCTGTTAACATTCCTTTTCACGCTAGCCAACCCATGATGGAGCACTGCGCAATTCCGGAGGGGTATGAAGTGATGTAGGAGAAGAAAGTGTAGGCGTTTGAGAGAGAGAGAGAGAGACAGAGAGAGAGAGAGAGAGAGAGAGAGAAAGGACGAGAAGGAGAAAGCAAGCCGCCACATGAGGCGCTGACGAGATGATGCAATGGAAGTGACGCTAGAAAGTGCATTGTAATTACATATAAAAAATTAAATTAACATTCTTGCAGTTTGCACAGTTCAGAACATTCAACATATTTACATAATGCAAGAATCAAAACCGGGTAATATGTAGCAGTAAACCAATACAAAATTAAAGCAAGGGACCATGTTTTGCTAAATGTTACTGGCAAAACAGTACACTGATTATATTACATAATCTATTTCATAATAAGAGGTATTCTCGACATATTCAAAATGTATTATGTTTTAAATATACACATAAATTGTCATTTGAATCACCTGAAAAGCAGATGAGTCACTCATAACGCAGATTATTACAGAACTATTTTGTTTTATAACTTGCACTCTTATTGTAAGTACGCACTAGTGGCCTAGATTTTCACATACTGGCCATTGAAAAAATTTCGTGTTAAAATTCTTTATACTCTTCAGGTATGTAACGGAGCCGTTTATTTACATCATTCAACAGAACAAATTTCATTGGAAGGCATCCTGTTGAGTATGCAATGTTTGTGGATATAAAAGTCACTAGCTTTCCTGGCTGAGACAGTTTGACTGAACTGTCAATAAAAGGTCTAGCTACAATGCAGCCAGGCAATTCGGCGTCATAGGTAAAATGCATGGAGGTGTTAATGTTAAATTTGATTTTTTTTTGTCTCTGGGAACAGTTCTCTTGGCAGTTTCTTCTGATAAGCAATTCCTCTTGTAGAAAGTATGCCAAGTTGTTTATAAATCAAAGATATCTGATCTGTTCACTTCCTTGACAAGAAACATATGTTTGCTACTGGTTACAATAATCTCTGATATCTTATGTATACTGTATATTCTGTCATGTTTCTTTAGAGACTGTTTGATAAGACCCAATACCTTGTCGCAAGGGAGAAAAGAGTGATCCATAACCGGTGCTCTAACTTCTGGAAGAGACCAGTGTCAGTCAGGGTAAGAAACATTGTAGCCAAATAATGAATTTTATTCTCTCCACCACAGTTAACTGAAAACAGATATAATTCATCAACTTCTGAAGGAATATCATTAGCAATGCAGTCAAAAATAAACGAGCAGACCTCATTAGGTTCTTTCTTGCACTGCCCTTCATGGTAAAGGTACACCTTAAATTGAGTTTGTCGTCATGTTATTAAAGCAGAAAATGATTACAGCCAACTGCAGCAAATTGTACGTCTCTTGAACTGGAATTTGTGATATGTGCACGTATTGCATTAAGTCAGACGATATTGCTACCATGTTTGGTTTATCTGTATGTCTGATTTTTTCCTGAAGTTTGGAATGTAATTTTTTAGATCTTCGTTTTTGTACCAAAAGTTCAGCAGCTGCACATCTCTTCGCAGCATCCTTCAGGTGAGGACTACGAATATTTACTTTTAACTCCTCACAAACTGAACAACAATCAATTTGTGGCCTTCCGAACAATGAATAAACATTTTGTGATAAATTTATGATAGAACTGGTAACTGACCTTTACATTATGGTGCTTATCTGTAAACATCTGGTGCATGATTAAGGCATTCAGTCTAGCATCCAAATATGTCGTTGATTTTCTGGCGTAGTGGCTTTCCTTAGTCAGAAAATGTCGCATATGCTATCTGATTAGTCTTACCCTTGTACCTGGAAGGGCATTTCTACTTGCATTTTTTCCATGCATGTCCTTTGGGCTTTTTCCATGAAGCAACAAATTTATAATTATTTTAAAGCGCTTAAAGTTACAGCATGCTGTGAAAGAAAGGCTTTGATACATACCAAAGTCCTGGAATCACCTACTATATCATGATACCTGAGTATCTTGGCATTCTTCCTAGCTTCATCCCCTTTCCTTGGTCAGCTACGTTTTACATCGTAGGCATCTATGAAGAACTGCAGGTATACATCTTGCTGATCTTTCGTCACTAGGTCCTGAAAGCGTGAAATAATAGGCTGCTGATCATCGTCTGCAATTGCAGAACAACAATTTTTCTTTTTGCAGCTGTAAGAACACAGAAAAACCAAACCTGTTTATTTATTATGAATATCACGAAAATATGTATCAAATTGCCTGAGCACACAGGCATAAACGCTATTTTATGTCTATAATGCGGGTTTTTACACTGAGAAAAAGATGTTTTTTAATCAAGAAAAGTTTGTTTCGAGCAACCAAATTATTTGTTTGTGTAGGGGTAATAAAATATTTTGTTTCTGAGGCCTAATTATTTTGTGGTTCTTATTTGGTTGGCCCAAAAAAAATTTGGTTGGTGCAACTTAAGATTCGGTTGGTGCAACAAATGATTTGTTTGTCTTCGGGTATAATAAACAGTTTGGGTTGGTAAAAAAGACTTTGGATATTCGAGCAAGATTCGAACCAATATCACCTGTATCCGAGCGCTACACCTTAGTAACCTCAGCTAAAGTGACGATTAAATTGAAATATTTTTGTATTTAAAATTCTGGACAACCTGCGCAAACCAATATTTCGAGTTCTGCAGCTTTTATTTTCAGTTTTCAGTTGAGCTTGTTTTACTAGCGTGTTTATAAGCCTATTTAGAATCAATATATGCAATAAAAACATTGTTACTATCCTAATTGTAAAAAAAAATGCAAACAAACTCTCTAGCTGTATTTTCGAACGAAGGTAATCAAATCAGTGGCCAAACAAATAATTACAGTTGATTCAACAAAATATTTTGTTGACTGTATAATTTCTTTTGGTCCAACACAGTTTCGTCAGATGAACAAAATTAAGTTTTTTGCTTTAAAACTTTGTTTACTCAACAAAATATTTTGTTATGGCACGTAAATACATTTTTGGCCCTATAAATCTAATAGTTTGTTCGCTTTTCTCTCAGTGTACTGCTGTAAATGCAAATACATTTAATAGACATGTGTGGCCACGTAACTCTAATTCGAATAGCAACTAATTTACGTGCACGGGATCGTGTTTCCTTTGCCGGGACTACAACATCTTTGTTATTAACATATTCCTGCCCCTTGTGTGCTTAATTTTGTTGTTCCTCCATGATGACGGATCACTTAGGCAATTCTTGCACTAGATGCCATCTTCTTCTATTCTGAAGCAATAAGATAATCTGTTACTAACGAATGAAAAAGAGTATTAATATCAGCTGAGCTTCGCTGGGAACAAAAAAAGAAATGCATTTTGCGAGTTTACTGGCACATAGCTTACAATGGTATATACGGAGGGGACCTCTGTCATGGACTATGTTCCTTTCTTAATGGAGCTGCGAAAACGATTCGTTGTTTGACTACTTTCAGAGTATTTGATTGAGTTTTCTTTATCGTAGATCATGGGTATATACTCTAGGAGCATATATCTTGTGAAAACTCAATTAATGTAAACCATTGACTCAGGCCATTCCTGTAAGGCCGATTAAAGTACTTCCTTCGAATATTTTTGTAGGAATGTTTGGTTGGAATCTTCTGACAATATGACCTATGGCTATTGCTGGTCTGTTGGTATGGCTGGTATGGCATATTGATATGATATTTTGATATTACATTTTTTGTATGGCTGGTTCTCTTCTAATGACATGAACTGTGGGTACCGACTGATGTCATAATCGATTCATGTATTCGAGGTTTTATGGGAGAGAATATTTTATTGGAATATTTCGTATAGATAACTGCTTGGTTTGTTTCTTGACAGATGTTATGTTATGGCAGCGGATATCGTGTGATGGTTGAAATATCTGGTGGTGTTTGGTAAGACCTGGCCATATGGTTGGATGATATTGTATTTTTTATTCTTGGTTGGTGGGAATGCTGGTCACTTACTTTAATTAAAAGTATATCGATATGAGGAGTGGCACTCTGTATGATATCTAAATAAAGCATTGTCATAACAAGTTTCAGTAACTTAATAAATAAACTTGTAATTGTTTTGTTTTTTTACATCGTGGTAAAATTATAACAGTATGAAAATTTGTGTACATGCGAGACTATGCATAACCTTGCCACTGTCAGTTTACTTGGAATGACATTTTTTTAGAGATATTTTTAAATGGTATTTTATTGTATTGTAAAGGGCTTATTAACGTCCCCCGATGTTATGCATGAAAGCTTATCAGGGGATAGCTTACAAATTAACTTAAAACTTAACTTAAATTGACACCGATGCCATACCTGGGAATCGAACCCAGAACATCCTGCACCCTTGGTCAGCGGCTCACAAACCAACTTATGCAATGCTCTCGTGCACTGCAAAGTGCTACATCGAAATATGCAGCACTGTAATGTGCTGCACCAAAATGTACCACACCGAAATGTGCTTCCCCAATTTGTGCTGCTCTGAACCAAAATATGCTGCTTTGTATCATAATGTGCTGCATTGCATCAAAATTTGCTGTTCTGTGCCGAATTGATTGAAATATTTATTGAAATATTGGAGTACCTATTTAAAGACTGAAAGATTGGTTTAAAGACTTCGTATGTCTGTATGGTTGGTTGGTATTTTGGTATTGTCTGATGTCAAGGTTCGTGCAAATAGATGGTGTGATGTTATTGTCTGTGGTTATTAATGATTGAAAAGTGTGGCGGCGATATTTGATTTGCTGGTCTGGATGTATGTGTTTACTTATATATATCCAATCAGTATGGTTGAAACGTTTGATTTTATTCTTTGGCTGACTAGTTTTGGTGAAATATTTTGTTTGTTTGGTCTGTTGGTGTGGTATTATCGATGTTTTGAAATGTATGATTGAGATATTTTATAAGGTTTATCTGGTTGTAGTTAAAAACATTTTTTTGATGGAATAACTTGCTGATATGTTCTATATGTATATAATCTTTTAGGGCTAGATGATATTTTCGAGTTATAATTATGTTTATTTATATGGCAGCTAGTATTATATGGCTGGCTGTTAAATAGGTAGGGCGGGAGCTATGAAGACAGGTATGGTTGATTAGTATAGATGGTTAAAACACATGGCTTGATTATTAGGTTAGACCGTCTAACAATATTAATTATAATATATGGACCCCCTGCACTGTTGTCATAAGTAGTTTGTTTTTTTATATACTTGGTATGTCCTACATAAACATGTTTATTTGGCTCGATGTTATGACTGGATGGTATCATTGTTGTTGTTAAGTACAAACTGGTTTAAATAAATGTTTGGATGGCAGAGTTGACTAGTATGATTATATATAATTTGTTGGTAAGGTCTCTCTGGGTGTATGTCTACTCAGTTGTCTCTTGGTATAGTCTGCTCATACGTATTATCTGCCAGTACGGTTAAATTGAATGATTTGTATCTCTTGTGTGTATGGGTGGCTTGCATTTATGGTTCGATTAACACATCTTGATGGCATGACCTAATGTTAATACTTGGTTTTTTAGTTGGTTTTGCTTGTATAGCTGTTACGACTTGGAATGTTCTACCAGTATTAAATAATACTATGGTTGGTTCGATGGTAAGGTTTTTTACAATGGTTTTTAGTTATTCCTGGCTGTAATGTAAATATATACTGTTATTTCGATTGTATAGTAGGAATAGCTACTATGTTGTTATGGTAATGACCTCATCACATGTTCGGTTGGTTGGTGGTATGACAAGAATTTAGCTTCGATGGGGTTGGCAGAATGGTTTATATGTATGATTAGTTTGTACGAGAAGAATGTTTAGTTAGTAACAGGGGGAAATAATGCTTGGCTGGTATGGTTGGTTAGTATGATTGGATGGCACATGTTGGTATGTTTTCTGGGATTGAAGTCCGTATAGTTGTCACAAATGGTTAAATTGATGGTATGGATGTTGTGAGAGCTTCACTGGAATTTATGATTGGAATATTTGGTTGGTTGGACAGATAGTAAAGCTTATTTATATGTATAACTCGTGAGGTTCGATGGAATGGCTGTCCATATGATAGTCAATATATTTCATAGTTATGATTGATCGGTATGTCTGATGTTAGTGTTTTATATGGTGTGTACTGTTAATAGCATTGCTGAGGTATGTTTGGGCTAGAGCAGATTATATGATTGAGTTTGGGATGTTATAATTTTTCGGTACTCGTGTATATACTTTGCTACATGTCGAAATGGTTGTTATGGTTATCTGGTATGGCTGATATATTCAGATCGTATGTTAACATGTTGGATTGTATTGTGTCTTAATACGATATGTGTAGTGTGACTGAGGTAAGCTAGTGTTATGGTTAAAGGTATGATCTGCATGGTACTTAGTACAGCTGGGGTTATTGATATAACTGTTTGGTATGTAGGAGGTATGGTACCTGGTAGTTTTTGTTGGTGCAGTAATTTGTATGGATGGATGGTATAACTGAACGGTTTGTTGGTTAATGTGGTTGTTTGATATGCTGGAGGAATGTCACCTACTATGATTTGGTTGGTGTAGTTAATGGTATGGATGTCTGGTATAATCAGATGGTTTAATGGTGTTGATATGATTTGCATGGTATCTGGGTATATTGTTGGTATTGTTTGTCAGTTGCTATGAGAATTATTAAATAAGTAGTAGGTAGTTGGNTTGATGGATGGTATAACTGAACGGTTTGTTGGTTAATGTGGTTGTTTGATATGCTGGAGGAATGTCACCTACTATGATTTGGTTGGTGTAGTTAATGGTATGGATGTCTGGTATAATCAGATGGTTTAATGGTGTTGATATGATTGGCATGGTATCTGGGTATATTGTTGGTATTGTTTGTCAGTTGCTATGAGAATTATTAAATAAGTAGTAGGTAGTTGGTGTGGGATGCTGTATTATAGTGCTTATAATAATGTGTGTGTGTAGTGTGACTGAAGTATGTTGGATTATGTTTGGTACAGTATTGCTGGTCTACAGGGTTATTGGTATTTCGGTTTGGTATGCCACATGTATGGTGGTCGACATGGTTATTGGTATGGATGATTGGTATATTCAGCTGGTTTGTTTTTCTAGTTTGTTGGTTGCTATGTTTGGTTGTTATTGTTCCTCGAATATTTGCCAGGTGTCTACTGGTAATGATGCTATGGCAGACATGATACAGTTATGATTTTTGTGTATTTTAGTTGGTTAATTCTGTATGGTATGTTGGGTAGTATGATGCGATAGTATTTTTCTGGTGTCTGTCGGTAGAGCAGTTTTTGTGGGTAATAAGTATATATTTTGGTAAGCCGTGTGTGGATTGAATGGTGGAGGTATGCTTGAGTTACTGTGGATGGAATGGGTGGTGAGTATACATAGTGTCGTTCGGTAGAGAAAATCGAATATGGGTTAGGTTATGGGCTGCCCTCAACTGCATAGTTGCTTGATACACTCGAGCTATGATGGAATATATGATTGGTGTGTTGGGTGGTATGGTTGATTAGTATGATTGAGCTTTTTTTGTGTTATAGGAAATTGTATGCTGGTTGGCCTGGTATCAGTCGATAATAATAGTCTGAGATAAGGTATGAATGTTTGTGTTATAGGTCGGTCTGGATTGTAAAGTTGCTTGGTACACTTGGGTTATGATGGATGGGATGGTTGATATGTTGAGAGGTGTGGTTTCCATTATTGTGATAGTCTGTGTTTGTCAAATGGCATGTAAAGTATCTGCATGTCAGTGAGTCCTGTTTGAGTTAAAGTGGTTGATATAGGCGGTCATTGTATTTCGCTGGTCAGTCTGTATGGTGGATGGTATGGGAAGAATTTTATTATGTCACTGTCTTGGAAATGGCTTTTTATGGTATGGATTGTAGGGTTGCTTGGTATATCTGTGGTATTTTTTAATATTACTAAGTGGTATGGTGATTAGTATATTTGGAGGGTGTCGCCCCGTAGAGTAGATAGTTAACATCACTTACAGTGGCTGGTATGGTACCTGTGTGCTGTATATAAGCAGCTAGTTTCCAGTTAGGAAGCTTAGTTTGACAGTGGTCGTTGTTAAAGACACTTTTTCTCACCTAGTGAAAGCAATTTGAATATATTATGGACGCAAAAGTTTCCAGTCCAGCAACAGTAGCATCGTCTGAGTTTGGCCCAGAGCCATCGAGTTATTCAGATGGGACACCTGCAGCAGCAACACCACCATCTATTTTTTTTGGCATGACACAGATATCGATATCTACTTCTGCGGGTCAGATATCATTTAGGTGGCCGACGTCTACATCAAGGATTCGTTTTTTTTACTGAGCCAAAACAATTTGCCTACATCAACAGTGCAAGAAAACATTAAAGAACAACTTATGTGAAGGGACTTTGCTGTGCTATACAGCGATATTTCAAGTGCAAACACATGTTCAAATGTGGTGATAACTTGAATAGACATAAGAAAAACTGCAAAGGTAGAGTTCCTGCAGCTAAAATATAACATTTACTAGCAGTTTGCGAAACCACATCGATTGGATTCTACATGAAACAATAAGCATTCAAGGGCACTTTAAAAGTTTATGTGATTGGGACTAACTTTGTTGGTATGAAATATATATTTACATACCTGGAACACATTAAGCACGGGATAATCAATCAATTAACTGAAGAAAATTAAGAAGGTCACATAAAATATAATATTTCGCTGGAGTGTACCGACAAAAAACCTCAACCTTGGGTGAAGCCATCAGTTGGGGAGCATTTAAGATTACGAATTAAGCAATGCACGATGTGATAGCATTCCCGGGGCAGTAGAGGCCTTGAAAAAAAACTTTATCATGAAGGAGACAAATGTATGGCAAGATGTTCCTGTTGGATGCTTGCTAGCGTAGACTGTCTTGAGCTGTGTACGAGTATAACAAGATTATAGAATGATTTCAAGTAAAGAGACTGTATTGGTTTTTTTATCTTAAAGTTGTAAATTTTTGTAAATAAAAATATTTGAAAAGAAAAGTCCTTGTTACATTTATAAACAAATAATTTGTTTTTCTTAAGTTGCATTAGATGCAACAGTCCTCGTACCAAATCAAGATGAGCATGAACACACTTATACTGCTTGTAATACACATTCAAAGTTCCATGATGAGTTAAAACAAAAGCAGATAGCAATATAATTTATATATGAGTGGTTAAGTCCTACATATGTGATGCTGGATTATGTGAGGTTAAGTTTGATTTTTTCTGAAGTATGTTAAGTCAACTTTATTAGAGTAAGTTTAAAGGATGGCGCATGCGGATAGAACTGAAGGAGTGTGAGGAAAAATGTGAAATTTTTATAAAAGTGGTTCAGTACACTATGAGTTGTTAATTACTATGCACAAGGCGAATGTACTACATAAATGAAAATGTTATAAGCCTAATATGGTATTTAAAAAATTCAAGTAACATAAAGGTTGCAATCCACAATGAGCTCATCTGGTGTCTAAAAAAAATGAAATCTTACATTGTGACCAACATTACATAAAAAAAACAAATGAGGTCGTCAGCAGACGAAACGAGGTAATGGTTCTAGGTGACTGAGTAAACAGCAGGCTACTAAATCGAGAAGTAATGAGGGGGAATCCATGATGGATGCCTCCAAAAAGTTATAAATGAGGTCGTCATCAGACAAAAGAAAATGGTGGTTCGAATAGACTGAGTAATTTGAAAGTCTATAATATCAAAACTAAACAACCTACAACATTGATTGACCAATCAAATAAAACGTAGAACAGTGAAGTTTGTTTACCATACAATCATAAATGTTCAATGTGACCACCATGAGCGTTCCTAACGATATCTACGCGATAATCAAACTAGTTCCACTCTCTTATCAGCATGTCTGGTGTTACGGTTTGAAGCACGAAGCATACAGCTTTTGCATCTTCATCCATATGGACAACTATGTCAATCCAGCGACACTAGCATCAACACTGGGCCAGGACCCTATTATTTACATGGGGAAGATGTAGAGAAACATTTCATGGAGGTAGTTGTAGATATCGGCAAAAGGGTAAAATATATTTATGCCACATCGAAGCCGATGAAACCATTCACGCCTGCAGAACAGACGAGCTATGCCAGAGCGACAAGATGGTGCTACTGAACTGCTCCATTCATGCATGACAACTATAAGGTGAGGGACCACGACCACTTCACAAGGCAATACATCGGGCCCGTTTGCTCCAGATGCAATTTGCTGCATCGCTCCCCCAAGAAACTCGTAGCGTTTTTCCACAACCTGTGCTATGATGAAAATTTGATCATCAGCAGCTGGAATTATGAAGGAAAAGATATTTTCATAATTCCACACACAAGCGAAAAAATGATAACATTTTCATAGCAGATGGGGGAAGAGATTTCCTATCCAGTTGGTAGATACTTTCTGGTTCATGGCTCGCCGTCTGGAGTTCTTGGTTGAGTTACTGCCTGGAAATCAATTTAATAACACATCCAATATCTTCAATGGAAGCCAGCTGCCTCATGTCACACGAAAAGGCGTCTTCCCCTACGATTACTTCGACAGCTGGGATAAGCTGGACGAGCAGCAGCTGCCTCCGAAAGAGGTTTTTTGCACCAGGCTGATGGACTCGGGGATCAGCGATAAAGAATATGCCCTTTCCTAGAAGGTATGGCAAGTGTTTGGCTGTACTAGTCTCAAAGAATATTCAGAGCTGTACTTGAAGACAGACATTATTCTCCTGGCAGACGTCGTCGAAAATATGTGAAAATTGTGTATGTCAAAATACAATCTCGATTCTGCACATTATGTCAGCATTCCAGGGTTTACTTTCATCGTCATGATTCAAATTACGTGGGTTGAGCTAGATACTCTAACATACTACGACATTAACATGTTGGTTGAGGAAGGGATCCATTGTGGTATGGCCCAGTGTGTTAAACGACATGCGGTGGCGAACAACATCTATATGCTGGAAACATATGCACCAAGCAAGCTTTCCATCTTCTTACTATACCTTAATGCAAACAACCTGTTTGGCTGGGCCATGTTGTTGCTGTTACCAATATGCGACTTCAAATGTACCGATGTGAACAACGACATCATGTTAACACCTGACGATGGCGTGACTGGTTACAGCTTTGAGGTTGATGTCGAGTATCCTACGGCACTGGTTCCACTATGGCCTGATGAAGGCCCGCTATGGAAAAGACATTGAGATCCTGTATAAAGACATGGACACGTTCCTTTTCGATATTAGAACACAGGACTTTTACGAGGACATGGTTTCGGTTGCAAAGTTCTTTTCAGAGTTCGACAGCAGCGGCTATCCTACGAACGATAAATTCTTTTCGCCCACCAACAAGAAGATAGTGGACAAGTTCAAGGACGAGTGCGACAGGTCGATCATGACCGAATTCGTGGGGCTGCAGGCAAAACTGTCTAAATACAAATGTGGGTGAAAATTCACAAAACATGATAAGAGAATTAAAAAATACACGGTGAAGAATGAAATAAAATTAGAAGACTTCATGGATGTTTTGAACAATCATGGGAGTATGAGGAAGGCATAAATAATTCGCTCTCACCAGCATGTCCTGTATTCGGAGTGCATCAACAAGATGGCATTACGATGGACATATGACATACAAATCATATGTGAAGATGGTGTACGCACACTTCCCTAGAGCTATTAAAATATTTAGTTGTCCTTTGCATTTTGTCATGCATGATATTTTGTACAATTTTTATATAGATGTCAGCAGAGTGATTATGTGGTGACTGGCACAAAGGAACATGGATGTAGGCGTAAGCTTCCGGCCGGCCACCATGTTATGACATCTCCCAACCGCCATCTTGGATGTCGGCGACCTTGACCTTTACCCATTATCTTGACCCTGTGCCCATAACCTTTAATGACCTTGAACCCAAAATTTTTTAAGAATCCCAAACAATTATAAAAATTCTTAACATTTATACAATTATTAAACAATTATAATATTATTATTAAAAATTACTAAAAAAATTAAAATATTTATTTTAAAAATGTACATTTCCAGAAGTTTATTAACAACCACCCTCGCCAATATTTTTAATGGTTGTTTCATCTATCAATTACTCACGTCCGTTAATTAGGTGGCAGGCCTCCATCCCCTTCCAACCCCCTTCCTTACCATATTACAACTACTGTACATTTATTTTTAATATCGCCTATTAGAGCACACTGGTAATTTCAAGTATTCCAGTACATCAGATCGTAGGGCATCACTGATAAACATTATCTGTAGCCACCACTGATGGAAAAAGAACAGTTTTTAGGATACGAGGCCTCGCATATGTAAGACACATTGTTTTAGCACGATCGGCATCGACGGCATATGTGAATTGGTACGACACTCACAGTTGACAAGTTGACAGCCGTACATAAGTTGTATTGTGCTCTTCCTGTAACACAAGCTGTCGAAGGTACGAGTTCGCCTGGAGCCCGGGAAAGAGCAAGTATCCAGCCTACAGTGGTGAATTCACACTAGCTAACAAGACTTGGAATATTTCACACTTGAAAAATAAATAAAAGCATAAATATTTATTATGTCAGTCACACCTATACACAGACACATCAAATTGGAAGCAACATATAGTAAAATACATCTTAATGTTTAACTGTTCACACCATAGTCAATTTTCTACCAATCTATGGGGAAAAAACACCTCACATGCAAGTCGTCATGGGTAACACAATTATATTTTATATGTAAACAATGTACTTTATGACTAGCCCGGGAAGGACCCTACCAGACGAGTTGAAAAAAGTTGGGACCGACTTGTTAGCTGCTAACTTTTCATATTTGCCATGCCAATGAATGCATTTTTTAATGTGAAAATATCTTCCGACTTCATGTTTTTACAAATAAAGGGTTATCTATTTTATGTTAAAAATGTATCATGCAGGGTTTGTGTACCCGTATTCGTTTTTTTATACAGTTGCTACTAGTGATGCAACGAATATTCGCATTCGCATTCGCGAATATTCGCATGATTTTGAACATTCGCATTCGCATTCGCAAAAATGGTGCGAATATTTTGCGAATGTATTTGGCAATGAAAAATGAAAATGTCTATTAAATATTAATGCAACTGCTATGATTAAGACATATTTGTTCATTAACATATTTTTTATGTATAAGAGTGTATTTTAATGATATTTGGGAAACAGCCTTGCAGTTATTCACTAGATTACGTAACAGAAACACACTTTTGATATTCTTTTATTCTTATTTACCTAAGCAAAATTAAATTAAGGCAGGTAATTTCTTAAAAATTCTAAACTATATTATAACACAAC
>NQII01002405.1:37582-80182 GCA_002778355.1 Clitarchus hookeri | reverse complement strand
CTGGCGTTGTCGTGCTGTCTCGGTGTCTCTCCCGGGAAGTCCTGGGCTCGATCCCTGGACTTGCAGTTCTCTCCTCGTCACTCGTCGTTCCTCGTATCTGACTCTCTCGTGACTCCGGCGTAACTCCCGACCCCGTCGTAACTTCGTTGTAACTGTCTTGTCGCTGCTGCTCCGTCGTAAACGTCTCGTAACTCTCGCGTAACTCTCTTAACTGTCGCATAACTGACTTAATGGTCCTCTATGGCTCCTGTATATATATGTTTCTGTTCTATTTTCGATATAACTCGGAACTTACCCTCTCGTGTTTGCGGTGGGATAGGGGTAGGCGGGGTGCACTGTTTTCCCCCGATTAGTAATTTCTTGTGGCGAGGGGCGATAACATGCCCGGGACTCCCCGCATTCGCAGTGTCACGTCGTGACTCAGGCAACATGACAGGTGCAGTTGGTTCGAACTCGGGGATTCCTCTGGTCGTTAGGCCATCGGTTTACGGCGTGGGTAAGAATAGCGTCGCCACTACTGGTAGGTATGAGCGGTACGCGTCAAGGTAACCTCAAACTAAATATTTACGAAAACATTATTAGCAGCTAACTTCATTCAGTAAGCCAGCAATCACGATTTGTTTACTTCGTTCAGAGTCGGGGCATATGGGCTACTCTCGGTTTTAACATGGCCGCCCGGCCGGCCAGTTATAAACGCGCGGTAAAATTCGAGTTCGTAGGCGCACGCTTTTGGCGCCATATTTGAAAAACCAACATTCGCATTCGCATTCGCGAATGTCGGAGGTGGATATTCGCATTCGCATTCGCATTCGCGAATGTGGAAAAATCGACATTCGTTGCATCACTAGTTGCTACCATAACACAAATCAGTCATATAGGCGATAAAACTATAATTATTTTCTGAAATAATCTCGTTTTAAGGGCTGTGATAATTCGGAAGTAATGCAATGAGTATGGGCGCCTACCATTCTGTAATATATTTTCTTCTGCTTGTTTTACATCAAACATAGTGTGGATTGGTGAGGATTTGAGGATCGCCGAGTAGGAGGATTGACAAGGATTGGTGAAAATATTGCTGTGGAGGAAGATTGATGTGTCGATTGCCATGCGGATTTCTTTGTGTATTGCTTAGTGGATTGCTGTATGGATTGGCGTGTGGATTGATTGTGGTGCAGATTATGGCGTGTGTGGTGCTGATTGTGGTGCTTGTGGTTTAAAGTGAGGTGCAAGCGGGTCACTAGTTAAAATATATTCCCCATATTTAAAAATAAAATGATGTAGCCCTACCTCTAAATCCAAAAGGTTGATATTATATTTTATATTTTCGCTACGAAAAAATATACAGCCAGGTCCCTCGGTATATTCAATCGCTTCCTGGGTAAATTGTCCCGGACATAAATTTTTTCTAGTAACTGTATTTTCATTTTGCACTAAAAGTGCCTAGCAACATGTCGGGCCCCCATCACGCTTTATCATCGGTCGTTGAAAAAAATGTTGGACCTTGTACTGAACCATGTAGCACCATGAGTATTGCCCCCCACATGAACTGGCCCCCACCATGCTCTACCATTCGTTGTTGCTGGCTTTAATTTTGAACTAAACCACATCCAGGCCCCATCACAGATGGATCCCCATCACAGCGGCCCCACCTCCCTCGTTTGACCCAATTTGCTGTTGTACAACTTGAACTTTGTACAGACCCACGCGCATCACCACAGGTGGGCCCCCGACCATCCTACTAATATTGTAAATGCGAAAGTCTGTGTGTAAGTTTGTTACTACTCAGCTCCATAATGGCTAAATTGATTATGATTAAATTTGGTATGTAGGAACTTTACGTCATGGAATAGGACATAGGGTACTTTTTATCCCGGAAAATTGTACGGTTCCTTTGGAATAACAATAAAACGTTATTTTGCAACGGTTGGGAACGTGACCGAAATATTTTTTCCTCTGGTGTCAGAGTTTATCAGGCCGCCCAAGGACCTCTGAAAGGGCTTAACGACCGCCATCAATCGATAACAACCGGGACCAAATATTTAACGCTTCCTCCGAAGCCCGGAAGAGCTCAGATGTTATACCACCAAACGGTAACCCATCCAAATGTTTGCTGCTGGGAACATTGCTTAACTTTGGTGATCGATAAAGATCCCTCAGCCAAACGCAAAAGGTAATACCTAGGCACACTTATTTCTAAATCTACAACTTGATGAAACGCGTGTTTGGATTTTCATACATCGATGCTGGCAAGCGTAAATGTGGCAACTACGCAATAGTTGCACAGATACACTTCAAAAACAATACCCTACTTCTTGGCTATCGGGTAAAAAATATTTCCTTCCTTTCGGATTGCCGTAATCAGTTAAAAACCGAAGCCAACATTGCGCAATTTTTAAATTCTTTTTTCACATAAATGAATTATCTTTTCCCAATTTATTTATTAGTGTATAACTATAAAACTCAATTGTACCCCGGCGAAGCCGGGCCGGTTCACTAGTGCTTCCTAATTGGCTGTTGTGCGACTTGAACTTTGTACATAGCCGAGCATCACCACGAGCGGGCCCGCACCTGCATTTCTATTCGTCCGATCTTTGCTCGGAACTGCCTCTCAGTCAATGGAATTTTCCTACAACGTATCCCTTTTCGTCGGGTAAAGTTCACAGGGGCATGACCAATGGGCATATCCTGCGTCGTTTCCCTATTCGCCATCGCAGGATTTGGACTTTAAATTGTACTGCTTTCCGACCAATGAGTGTTCCCCTCGCAGCTGTCGTCAAGACCTAACACGCAGAGGGGCCCTAATGGAAGAGGATTTGAAAATTTTAGGGTATTTTCGTAAATATTTCTGACTTGGAAAAAAAATCCGAAATTAACAATGTCAAAATAAGTTATTTCTCGTAATTCCACAAGTGTGTTAAATTATTTTGTTGAAAAATTTTGAAAATATTGGAATTTTTCCTTGCAATTGTCATATACTAAGTACAAGAGGGGGAAGGGGCCTGTGGAGAAGAGACGGAGAGTCCACGGAGTGATACAAGGAAAACAGTTCCAAAAATCTGTTAACATCTAGAAACGCACCTGCTTCCTTCCATTCTGTCTTGCGAATGTGTTTTGTGTAATTCCGAGCGCTTCTTTTCTACGGCCATCTTGCTTCCAGTTTATCTTATTCAGTCTACTGGCAAGTAAATATTATTTCGCTTCTGCTGCTCTCTTTGTTCAGGAAACCCACCATATGCTTTTAAGGAGAATATGAAAAACTGTGTGCGTAATAGTTATAAACGTGCGTCTCCGTTTAATTTATGTTTTAAAAAATCCTACACCTGTTGTTATTAAATGCATTTTCCATTTAGTATTCCCGTGACTGACCTAGTAAAATGCTAGTGTGCCATCAACTGTTGCCGTACATGACCTACGTAATACCATATCGTGCACATGTCGCAAGGACGAGCGCCAAGGCTGCTCGCGCCAAGCTAAGCAGGCATATATGGGTTTTGCGGGAATGCCTTGGTAGTTGCGTCCTAATTTTTTTGAGTAATACTTTAAATCAAGTTGGTAAATAAAAATTTGCATTATATAATCCAATTTTGTTGGTATGATGTAAATTTTACTGTTTTTTTTAGTTTTAATGCATAAAAAATAAATTGGAAATCGGCGAATAGATATTAGTGAGACGAGGGCTTACAAGTCTCTCAATTATTTTTCACAGGAAAAGAAAAAAATTTCCAATGTTAGGACTTGGCCACAATTTCATATGTAAATTTTGTATAACTTTTTAACATTTGTCAATAAGAATATGTGTGTATGTTTGTAGGTTTTGTCCTGGTCATTCAGAGTTGAGTTTCCTCTCGTGCGTTCTGCTGTGATTGCAGTTGAGACACTCCAGCCAGTTCCCCTCTCTATTTCCTTTGGTAAGTTATACAGAATGTTGTACTACTATTAAATCCCAAAGCCAGATAATTTATTTTATATTACTATATACATTTATTAAACTATTAAGATTTCTTAAAATAAAATCCTTAAAGTTTATACTGTAAAAAACATAGTTCCTTTGAAGCAGTGATGCCCGAAATTTCAGTGTTAATCTTCCTTAGCAGCCTCAGTGAGCCGGACCTATTCGCAGCAGGTAGCAGGTCATCTCAGGGTGCTCCCTCAACTGTAAAAACCCCTTTCTCCCAACTACAAATTATGTATTAAATTCTCGATATAAATTATTTTGCATACTTTTACTTTTTTGGGTAAAGTTAACTAACATAGACCACGGTGATCGCCTTCCATCACATAGCATCGCGCCTAACAGCTAGGTTCGATTCCTGAAATGTACATCCTGCAGATTTTCACAAAAAGTACAATTTCTCTCCTAATGCATAGTTTTTGTAAACATTTCCATTTCCATCTAATATACAGTTTTTGTAAGCTATACGTTTCCTCCATAACACCATTCGTAAAAAAAAATTACGTTTGTAGGCCTGTGTATTTATTGACAAAATGTATATGAATGTTACCAAGTAATCAATTACCTAGTCATTCAGCATTGAGCTGTCCTAGCCACGTTCCGCTGTGATTCTGCCCAGTCTAGATACTCTTCTCGTGGTGTTTCATCGTCTGCTTCGCACTTCTGCATTTGCTTGTAAGTATTGTTAATAAGCCTCTTGTTGAATTTAAACACGGGAGAATAAAATACATTATGCTCGGCCCTCCAGCATGCATTAGCCCACAGGCAAGTAATTGTCCTAAACCAAATTTATTAACTTTGCATGAAATTGCGAGCGGCGCAGTAAGTAGTAGCCCGGAAGGCTCATTCCCTATAGTTGGCTCCATTCTATGAGTGTATTAGATACAAAATACAAATTCAAATTTAAATGTGTTACTTAGTTTCGTAGATATAGGACACTAAGCTAAAATTGTTTGTATATGGGCCTTTCGGAAAATAGGAGACTTGCACACTTAAAACATATAAATTAATATGGCCTACCTCAGTACAATTTCTTCGCCGAATTTGAAATAAATCGGTTAATTGTTTCCCGAGATACGATATAAGAACTGTATTACTTCTTGTAGAGCTATATTACAAAATGTCGGAGAATTGAAGCTTTGCATAGAAAATTTGGATGGATATAGTAGATACTTCCAGGACAGAAAAGTTAAGTAGAAATTTCTTTGCATTTCTGTAAATAAAAAATTCTGTGCTAAAATTTCATATCCCCATAATATTGAAAATATGCTTGTCTGACACCCTTAAAGTGTCAGTTTACAAGTCCTGCCATAGTGCTACTTGTTTGCCAAATTTAGACGAAATCGTGTGTTTTTTTTTTCCAGAGATATCGCGTAATTTTAACTTGTCATGCGATACTGTTTTATAAAATGGCGGGAAAAAGAGATTCTTTATGGACATATTGGATGAGAGTAATATATACATTCAACACACAAAGTTTCATTGGAATTAATTAGATGGTTTCTACGATATAACATACAAAACTGAAATAACTATATGGACGCCATTTTCAAAATAAGTGTCTGACATATTTGAAACATATTTGAAGTTATCAACGGCCGCAGTACTACTTGTTTACCAAATTTGGTAGCAATCGGTCATTGTTTCCCGACATATTACACAAAAACTTTATTAATTCATGCATCGCTATCCTACAAAATGACGGACAAAATTGATTGTGTATTGACCTATATGGTGCTTGTTATAGATATTGTCGGCATAACAAATGTGGTTGAAATTGGTTACACTTTATTTTTTTATACCAAGTAAACCTTAAAATATTTGTATGGCCACCATTCTGAAATTAGTCCCTCGTCTATTTTATTTGCATACATTTACGTGGCCTACAATAGTTTTACTTATGTGCCAAATATGGCGAGTTAAAGCTTTATTCTTCATACCGCGCTATCTTCCAAAATGTCGGACCAACAACTATATTCACCTCTTAATGCAACGCTTACACCTTGCGATATAAGCACACAAAATTTGGTTTAAATATGTTGAATGGTTTCCGAGATATGACATCACACTAAAATTGAAAATGGCCGCTATTTTGAAGGTAAGTGCAGGACGTGGTCAAATACTTTTAATCTCAGGTGTCATTACTTAGTACTATATGTGTACCGAGTTTGGTGAAATTTTGTTAGCATGTTAAAAAATTTAAAAGGGGGAACACACACATGCTCGTCTCACACAGACGCACATACACACATTGAGGCAACGATCTCATAAGCCTTTATATCCTTCGGAATGTAGGCTAAAAACTAGTGAAACAGTGACTACAGTACCATTAATGTTAGTGCAGATTTTTGTAGCTGTTTTAGACACGAAATTATTATGACACGAAACGTTTTTAAATGTTTGGAATATATAGGCATAAATCCAACAGTTTGCATGAACAATTCTCGATACCACTGTTACGACGGCATACATGTGAACTTTTCTCTAATCTGATAATTATTATTAATGTTATTACTTTACATTTACGCACGGTCAGTATAGCAGCAATGTAAGTTTATCATCAATACTAGATAAAAATGGTAAATCACTACATTTATCCATTTTATGTCTCACTAAAAAAAAGTCTCTATTCCGTGTAAAAATATACGGGATTTATATAAATCTGACCGGCAAAGTTAGGCTGCAGGGAAATTACGAAAAATAAGTGTAAAACATGCTGAGGACCTTACATCTAAAAATGAATACCAAGTGCAGTACGCATATTGAAGTTGGACGTGAAGCATTATTTGGTAAAATAAATGGAGAAAAATTTATAATATGTAACACAGAGGGTATGTATAATGTGTAACGGGACAAAGATATGAAAACAGTACAACATCTGTTTTTGTCATAAAATTACTATTACTATTACTATCACGATTACTACCTTTATTTCAAACTAATCTCCATGACATGGTAGCATTATTATAATTTATATGATGGGTTATAAATCCACATGCCAGTTAAGAAATAAATTTCGCCATGTGTTAAAACCGTAGGCCTCGCCGTTTTCGAGGAATTCGTGTAGTAATTTCAAATAACAGGTACCAATACCTGGCAGGTGTACAACACGTAACACACCCATTAACAAACTGTTGCGATTGTCAAAAGAAGGGGAAAACTCCAGAGAAAGGTATATTACAGTCACGCTGAAAAATTATTTCAGTTAAAAGAAAATCTTACTGATATAGCCAATGAGCCTACTTTCCTCTACATGGGTGCAAATCATTTTTAATGAATTTAAAAGCTAAGACGGTAGGAAAGCCTTCACGTACTTTTCACAGTAATATCATTAGAGATGAAACCAGAAACATATGTAACAGCAGTGAGACTATTAAAAATACATAGTGCCTTACCCAGGACTCGAACCCAGAAAATCGCGTTATATAAGCTAGCGTCTAATCAACTGCATTACGGAGGTAGGATTCGGAGTATCAACTTCGGAAATAATAAGTGTAATGTTTTTAATGATAGGATTTATAGGCTATTCACTGTAAATGAGCACTTCTAGGCCCTAGTGACTTTTTTCCTATCAGCCATTTTTTAATTCTTCCATCACTTTCTAAATAAATTTTGCCATTTAAGTAATAAAGAAGTTTATAATTTACCAGACTCGAAAGATAACATCAAAGGCTACAATAAAAAGTATTTTTTGACTATTATTTTTAATGTGTGGGTTTGAAATGTGCTAACTTTAGCATGAATAGCCTATACTAAAATTAAATATTACCAGAGCCGTCATTTCGAAAATAAGCATATGAGCCACTTAAAACACGAAGATTACATTGCCTACTGTAGTGCTACTTGTGTTGAAGAATTTGGTTGAAATGGGTTTACTGGTCTGATAAATATGGGATTACAATTAATTTTCATATTTAGTGCTATCATAAAAAGTTGCCTTAAATAGAGGTTCTTTAAACGATGCTTTTAACAAATATTGTCAAAATACAAATTTAGGTTGAATTTGGTTAAATTGTTTAATATATATGAAAATTTTAAAAATAAAATTCTGACCTACTTAAAAATACCAGTTTACATCACCTGCCTCTCNTTACATTGCCTACTGTAGTGCTACTTGTGTTGAAGAATTTGGTTGAAATGGGTTTACTGGTCTGATAAATATGGGATAACAATTAATTTTCATATTTAGTGCTATCATAAAAAGTTGCCTTAAATAGAGGTTCTTTAAACGATGCTTTTAACAAATATTGTCAAAATACAAATTTAGGTTGAATTTGGTTAAATTGTTTAATATATATGAAAATTTTAAAAATAAAATTCTGACCTACTTAAAAATACCATTTTACATCACCTGCCTCTGNTACCAGTTTACATCACCTGCCTCTCTACTACTTCTCCGGCAAATTTGGGAGGAATCGGTCAAATGTTTCTCGAGATATTACAGAAACTTCATTACTTCATGTGTCACTATTTTACAAAATGGCGAAAAAAGTAGTTATGTGTTGGTATATATTACGCTTCTAATATGAACTTTGAGTATACAAAATTTGGTCAAAGTCAGTGACACTGCATAGTTGATATACCAAATAGACCTAAAATATTTGTATAGCTGCCATTTTGAAAATATTTGCCAAATATATTGAAATTACGTACATTTAGATGGCCTACCAACGTATAACATACTTTCCAATGAGGTTACAATTGATTAAGTAGTTTTCGATTTATAAAACAAAAGATTAATTTTTTTCATGTGTTTCTTTAACCAAAAATGGCGGACTTACAACGTCATCCATTTATAAATGCGGTGATTACATTATGCATTGTCAACATACAATATTTGGTTTAAATCGGCTGAATGGTTTCCCAGATATGACAAATCACCAAACTTTTCTAATGTCCCCGACGTGGTTGAAAACTTCAAATGTCAGATGTCCTTACAAAGTTCTGTAGGTGTACCGAGTTGGGTGAAATTCGGTTCACGCAATCAAAAATTCCAGAAAGGAGACACACGTGCACAGACACAGACACCTACACACACATGCACATACAGACACACAGGAAAGTGATCTCATAAGCCTTTCTTTCATTCGAAAAGTAGACTAATAAACCTAAAATAATAGCAGATGACACTACAGCTGTCTGTGTGCCTTTTCCATGGATGGAGAATCAGACTGCTGAATGAATTGTGGCTTATCAAATAGCACTGAAAAACAGAGGTCACCGCCGTAATTCGTGCTGTAATGTAGTGTTACAAACAAATAATCTTTAAATGTATGACTTTATAAATATCCATATCAAAGTACCATATGTCACCTTGGTGAAACTATCACAGCCAGGAAATGGCACACTGTGGGTTGAGATTGAACTGAGTATCAGTGTGTTTGAAATACTCGTTTTTAGCCTACTTTCCAAAGGAAATAAATAATTACGAGATCACTTTCCTGTATGTGTGTCCGTGTGTGTGACTGTGTGTGTGTTTGCAACTATTTTTATTAATTTGATAACTTGAACAGATTTTAGCTAAATGTAGGTATACATTTAGTACTGAGTGACAGCATCTAACTTTAATATTTTTCGTCCATGACATGGCTTACTTTCAAAATGGCGGCAATTTAAATATTTTGAGTGATTTGCCATATTTCGGGAACAATTCGGCCAAATTTAACCAAATTTTGTATGTTTACAGTATATCACATAAGCATTGAATTGTAATATTATTATTGTTGGCCCGCCATTTGGTAAGATATCCCTAGATGAAGAAATAAAGCTTTTATGTTATACCTGAAAAACTACTCAACCATTTCCCGCCAAATNCGTTTTTAGCCTACTTTCCAAAGGAAATAAATAATTACGAGATCACTTTCCTGTATGTGTGTCCGTGTGTGTGACTCTGTGTGTGTTTGCAACTATTTTTATTAATTTGATAACGTGAACAGATTTTAGCTAAATGTAGGTATACATTTAGTACTGAGTGACAGCATCTAACTTTAATATTNAACAGATTTTAGCTAAATGTAGGTATACATTTAGTACTGAGTGACAGCATCTAACTTTAATATTTTTCGTCCATGACATGGCTTACTTTCAAAATGGCGGCAATTTAAATATTTTGAGTGATTTGCCATATTTCGGGAAAAATTCGGCCAAATTTAACCAAATTTTGTATGTTTACAGTATATCACATAAGCATTGAATTGTAATATTATTATTGTTGGCCCGCCATTTTGTAAGATATCCCTAGATGAAGAAATAAAGCTTTTATGTTATACCTGAAAAACTACTCAACCATTTCCCGCCAAATTTGGCATGTAAAAACTATTATTATAGACCATGTAAATGTGTGATATTTAAATATTATAGGAACTCATTTTAAATATGGCGGCCATACAAATATTTTAGGTCTATTTTGTATATCTACAGTATGTTGGACCAATTTCGAACAAAATTTTTATGCTGACAGCTTATATTACAAGAATTATATACAAGCACCATATATGCCAAGAAACAACCAATTTTGGCGGCCATTTTGTTAATAGCGACAAATAATAACGAAGTTTTTAAATCATAGCTTGGGAAACAATTGACCTATTCCTAACAAATTCGGTAAACAAGTATTACTGCAGCAAGTGGTGAACATTTGTATATTTTACGTGTATCAGGACATTATTTTGAAAATAGCAGCCGTATAAGTATTTAAGTTTTGTTGCTTTTTCATTGAAATCATGTAATAAATTCCAACTTAATTTTGTATGCTGACAGTATATTTTAGAAAGATCGAGTGTATATATCCTCGCCTCGGAGACTCTATCCCCACCAATCTATAAGATAGCACTACACTTATTAATAAACTTTTAACATATTCCTATAACATTTGGCAAAATTTTTATATATCTGTGCACGGAGATGTAGTATGTTTTAAGTATATCAGACACTTTTTCAAAATGACCATTATATAACAATTTAATTTTAGGATGCTATATCGTCGAAAAACCATGTAATCAATTGCAACTGAACTTTGTGTCCTGACGGCATTTGTTAGATATCAAATGTGTCAGCACAAAGTCTCTTTTGTCCGCAATTTTATTTAATAGCATTATTTTACAAATTATTCTTTTTATGTCATATATCCAGAAAAAAGCAACATAGTCCCACAAAATGTGGCAAACAAATAGCACTATGGCATACCATGAGAAATTATATGTTTTTAGTAGGTCAGATACGTGTTTTAAAAATGACGGCAATATAAACTTTAAATCCGAGTATGTTATGTATAAGAAACCATGAAAAACTTACATATTAGAGCCTAAATTTTAATACTGATAATATATAACCTTAAAATTTGGCTATAAAGAACTTCATTTTCGCGCCATTTTGTATAATAGCCCCACGTAAAAAATATAAAGTTTTAATTTCATCTACCAGGAAATAATTTACTCCTAACTAATTTTATTTACAAATAGTCCTTCAGAAGTGTATGCATAAAAACATGTTTAATGTGTGGTAAGCCTTTTTTTATTAATGACATTAATTAAATAATTTTGATTATTATGTTATGTATGTAAAACAATTCTACAAAATTTAACCAAATTGTAATGCAGTTTAAACTGTGTTCATTAGAAGCTTCAATTATGAATACAGAGATACTATTTTATGGCCAATTTGCAAAATAGTGTCACGTGAGAAAATTGAACATTTTGCCTTATTTCCGAAACTATTTAACTAATTTTTACCACATTTTTCACACCAACAGTGCTACAGAAGACCATGTAAAATTGCATGTTTGAAAAGGGATCAGAAATTTATTTTCAAAATGGCAGCCAAACGTTTTATGCTGAGCGTATCAATTAGAAGCATCGTATACATAGCCTCTTATTGTTAGGCAGTTTTGTAAAATAGTAACAAATAACACCGTAAATTTTTTATGTCGTGTATTTTTGACTAATCAACCCATTTCCATCAAATTCATCACGCAAGTTTCACTATTGTAGGACATGTAAACTGACATGTTTTAAGTGGCTCAGTCACTTATTTGGAAGATGACTGCCCCGTTAATATTTTAGGTTAGTAAACCCTATATTAGGAAATATTAGACTGATAAAATTCGAAGTTGATTATTTGAATCCTACCTCCATAATGCAGTTAATTGGACACTACATTATGGTACAAAGTTTCCTGTGTTCGAATCCCGGGTAAGGTTTGTGTGAATTTGTCATAGTCTCACTACCATTGCATATGTTTCTAGTTTCATCTCTACTGATACTGTTGTGAACTAGATGTAAAGGTCTACCAAATATATAAGCTTTTAAGATTTAAACAAAATACTAATTGCACCCACGTAGAGGAAAGTAGGTTCATAAGTGATTTAAATAACTTCTTGTGTTTATGGAACTACTGTAAATGCGTTTCATGTAATGATATACGAAAGGAAAATACACTTGAGACGAGGTACGAAGACTTTTTTCAAGGCACCATTGATATTACAAACACAATTTTTCAGCTCATCAACCAAGCTAAATACTGCCTTTTCACACTGCTGTGTCGCAAAATATACTGATCAGAAACACTCGAAAATGGTGTAGTGACGTGTACTGAGCTTTGATACAGGCGTTTCACTAATCAAAAAAGGAAAGGGTGACCGATTGAAGTCCCGTAGCTCCAGAAGTACAACGGAGCCACTGCACGCCAATTAAAAACATTGCGTGAAGATGCGCCTGAGAAATAAGTACGCCGGTCAGTGTCACCCTGTTAGCTCCCTCGCTTGTGTGCCACAACTGGCTAAAACAACTCTATGTACTTAGGACTTTTAAGGGCGCCATTTGACAGCGTGGAAGGCAGGCAACCCTTGTAAAAAGAAGTGCCAATAATAGACTTGTGTTACGTTGGTGGTGGAGGTGACATTGTTATTCAACATTATGAAAGGTTTTCATGGCCAACCCACAGTATTTATACGGATTTGGTGATGGGAAACGCTGTGATAAGACATGTATCACAACTGGTTATGAAAATCTACAAAGTGGTAATGAACTATTAATAACATATGAATTACAAGATTTAAATGTTACAATTATAACAGATAAGCCCAACATATAGAAGAATATTACCAAATGATGAATGTTCAAAGTTTCATGAAGATATAAGTTTTGATGAAGATTCAAGTTTTTATGGCGATCTGTAATGTTTTAACATATTCATAAAATTGAATTACAGATTCAATACATCCAAAACAATCAAATTTTTCCTTTAAAAATTTAATATACTTTTTTTTGAAAATGATGAGTTAAATTTTTTCGAAAGTAATTACAAATTATGTGCTCTAGTAAATCTTTGTTAAAACTAATTTAAATTGTAATACTAGTTTTAATATTTGAAATGAAGAATTTCTAAAAGTATAATCAATGGCCTTCGTCTAAAACATTAAATATTATCATTATCTATGTTTTTAACTGATTCTAAAAATAATTCGTTTTTATTAAAACCATTAATATTATAACGATTATATGTTAAACAAATCTTCACAGTAAAATTATTATCAAAATCTAAATTCAATTTTTCTGAAAAAAATTCCTCTTCCATTAATTATACATATATTTTTCACATCACAATGATCAAACAGAGAAGTATGAACATACCTCTCAAGGAGATTTTTCTGTTAGGTTATAATCCAAAAATAACAAAATCAGGCATATAAACGTAAATATGAGGAAACTGATATTTTGCATTAGTTGGAAAATGTGTACTTTTGTAATTCCGAAAATAATTTTTTTTTAAATTGCTAATATTTAAAGTCAATATTAATTTTCGGCTGTTATTGAATTTAATTCTATATTTATATTTCCATATCTGATTAAAATCCAGAAAATCTCAACAAAATCACTAACTCTTAAATGCAATCTTTCCTATATTGGCAGATGATTTCGCTATTGTTCCCAGTATAACATTATATTCTTCTGGACAAAAAGCAAACAACTATTATCCGATTCACTTCTACAAAAAGAGGTCTTATTTCTTATAAAACCAAATAAATATATCACAGTATAAGGGGTGGACAGGCCACAGTTGGGAGGTTATAAATCCCACTGAGACCCTTACAACCAGAGGCGTCTTATTCCTGCATGAAAAACGGAGATTATACGTAAATATTACGAGTACATAGTAGTGAAATTAAGAGCCATAGGATAATAGAGGCAAATAAGGAAAGATTGAATAAGAAACGTCAGTGTCTTAACATAATATATTATTCACAGAAGCTCTGGATAATCTTAAAAAGCCACTATTAAGTTTTAAATTCGGAAACTTACCTAGGACATTCCATACTCACAGACGATCTGGCAGTCATTCCTGCATTTTCCTCTTAAAAATCTCAAGACTTCAAATCTTTTATTACCGCTAGCAATTTTAGTAACTTTTATTGTTCTTTCATTTAATTATCATACATTTTAGTTCACTTTTAACGACTACAGCCATTTTAATAAAACTTTATTCCCTTAGTGTTATCCATAAAGTATTCATAATAGTTTAACTAAATCCCGGAATTTTTAAAACTTCAATAATATTTCCATGTTTAAAAATTTCAATTCTTGAAAATAGAAAAGGAAAAGAAAATAAAAGTAGCATCAATGTTATTGTAGCAAGCTCGCACTGTGGATGGTATCAGAAATGAGTGCAAAATCGACGACTATTTAAAACGAAATTTAATTAGAGTGACCCTGCAAACACAACTACTTGACGATATGATGATTGCTAGACCGACTTTAGCCTAGAAACATGGTTTCCGCCCTACAAAGGAGCTGCCAACGCTTTGTTTAACACAGTATGGGAAGGCAAAATGTTCCAAACACACCTCAAAAGTCAACACTTTCTCCCCGATGACTTTTACCAAGGGAACCATCACAGACTTTAGACCTCTCTCCCAGATACTACCAAAATAGGAAAAAGCAAGCAGAATGAAATAGCAAGTGATACCATGGGAGGATTAGATATCGGCAACAGCAGTTTGGTGGGCGTATGGCGACAAAATAAGTTGCAGTTCCAAGAGTTGTTTGTGGGCACCAGCGAAATTAGTGTCACAATTGTTATAAACGTCTGGAGACCGAAGTCTACAACCTTCAAAATGCTTATACGTAGTTAGAAATACACTGGTGGACAAGTCTAATGTCAAATCCAAGTGAACTGCCTTAGTTGCACAACAAATGAACAAACATAGGTATGCCTTCTGCCATGGAGCCTTGCATAGACAACTGGACTTGATGGTGCATGGGCCTGTATAATCGATTCCAATCTTAAAAAAGGTTTTAACCTGTTGGACTTTCATAACTAGTAATGTGCCCATCATTGATTTACATGGTAAAGGTATAATTTGGAAACGTTTAATGTAGTGGCGCAAACAATGCGAGATAGGATGCCTATAAGCTAGAATCTAGTACTTTACTCTTGGTATATCCTGTTCTGCCTGCAGCATGGGATGATGAATTATATAGTGGTGATGTCAAATAATTTACTATGCAAACAAATGTTTCATGGGAAGCAGAACCAGATGTACGTGTTCAAAAGGCATGCTAGCATTATACAGCCTACCCCACTATCATCAACTAAACACTAACTATTAAGGGGGCANTCGTGTTCAAAAGGCATGCTAGCATTATACAGCCTACCCCACTATCATCAACTAAACACTAACTATTAAGGGGGCAATCTTCCGAAGCTGCATTGAAATGCAGTGAATTTTCTGCAAAGAAGGCAAGTCGACTTTGAAGGAGACTGCCTGGACATGGCAAAGACATGTCGAGTTCTGGACTCAAATTTCCAGTCAAACGAAAAGCCTAGAGCTTGAATATTGTGGCTGAAACAATTCAAGTATGACCAAACCCGAAGAAGCTTGGTTAAGCTGCTGAAATGAGCGAATATAATCGCTTACTCTTCCAAATGAATGACCACTTTTGTAAGCAGCTTTAGTTCCTCCAGTACACCAGGTTTAGGTAGAGCACTCAAGGGTAGACTTGATGGACACAGCTCCATAGGCTTTTTCAACCAGGGTGATCTTTACCACCACAAATACTGATCTATACGTTGAGCAGAAAGCACACTAAGAGAGGTGCAGTAAGCACGATTGTCCTGTGACCTGATGTGTTTACAATTTCTGCAGGAACAAGGGACTAAATCTTGCTCACATGTTTGTCAATGAAAGTTTTTAACTGATGATACATGTTCAGCCATGAAATTCCCATATACAATTTTTTTGCAAGCCTGAACTTTTGACGGACTGATGTCAGCATAAATCGACAAGCCAACAAGAGCGTACCACAAAACTCTATAAGAAGCAGTGGTGTATAGCAACTTTAGTCTCTGGACCACTGACATGAAAATAGATCATGGAAGCATATCATACACCTGAGCTATCAAAAAAGGCATGAAACTGATACGACTAATAAGGGAATCCTTTAAACATTGTTGGAAGGGCAAATGGTGACTACAAGGGAAGCTCATGGTTTAAACGACTCCAAAATTGAAGGATATCCAGTGGTGGCACTTCATCCCAGTCCATCTGTTTAGGCCACAAAGTTGGGATGAAATGCTTATCAGAATGCAAGAAGAGCAAGCCAACCCAAAGAATCAAAGAATCGGGTACCTACAGACAGGATGTTATTCTTGGTAGCAGGTTTTCAGATACCCTTAAGTTTTATCCAANATCAAAGAATCGGGTACCTACAGACAGGATGTTATTCTTGGTAGCAGGTTTTCAGATACCCTTAAGTTTTATCCAAGAGGGTATCGATGGCAGGATTCCATTCCAAACCCAGAACTCAAATGTCCTGATTTTCATGATCATCCAATGAGTGTAAATGTGGAAAATCCACATCTTCTGGAGGCAACCACTCGAAAAGTGCTGGAAGGTTGTTAACGAAGTTCCTCTACTTGAAGTCACAATTGGCAAGCAAAGAAACCTAATATCAATGGAATTTAAATGCATACTCGACTGAGTGAGGCCAGTAAGTACGTCATCCATTTAAATATCAGCTATCAAAACCCTCGAAGCAATACGAATTTTTCTCCTTTTCATTATCAGCAANGTACGTCATCCATTTAAATATCAGCTATCAAAACCCTCGAAGCAATACGAATTTTTCTCCTTTTCATTATCAGCAAGCTGGTGAAATGTGCAGAGGGGAATGTCAATGTTTTCAAGGCAAAGTCTTGAATTGACCTACTATCACAGAAATGCGCAACAATTCTTTGAAAATCCCAATCTTAGGGATTCGTCGGTATCTGACGATACACCTGCTGTATGTCAGCAGTTAATAAAGTCTCATGAAATCTGAAAGTATACAAAATACTTACAATGTCCTTTTTCAGCCTAGGGTCTGTCATTAGTGTATCGTTTAGTGATATGCCCAACCAATCCTATGCTGAAGCATCGAACACAGTCCTGAGACTTGTGATGGGAAATCGCAGGTTTTATTACACAATGGTGTAAGAGATAGTGGGCTGGTGAGGAGCTCGAAACTTTTGATGCTGGGATAGCATCCATGTGTCCACCGCCCAAATATGATTCTATGAAACGGGAGTTCGTCTGCTGCCAGTTGAATATCTTTTTTAAATGGTGTGTCTACATGGAACAGACGGTTGAGAGCTTGAGGTCTCTCATAGACCATAGGTCGGAGCTAATGATTAAAAGCGTAACGACACTGAATGCCTGTCTTCACTATCCCTAGATTATGATGTATGAAATGGGTTTCACACTGAACATCCTCCCTAAATAGGGGTTTAATTGGTGGGAACTTCTTCGCCTCCCAAAAATGTATCATAACTTCTGAAGGAATATTCAGAAGAGAAACACAAAACGACACAACAAAAGGGGAACACTTTTGCTCCATATGTCCCATAAGGATCCAATCAAGGACAGAATACACAGCCGTAGGAGTGCCTTTAAATTTTTCTATCAACAGATTTGGAAAAATGTCTGCACAGATAAGTAAATAAATTGGGCCTGGTATGTCAAAGATTGGAATAGTCAACTTGAGATGGGCTACAGCTTTGCGNTGTCCCATAAGGATCCAATCAAGGACAGAATACACAGCCGTAGGAGTGCCTTTAAATTTTTCTATCAACAGATTTGGAAAAATGTCTACACAGATAAGTAAATAAATTGGGCCTGGTATGTCAAAGATTGGAATAGTCAACTTGAGATGGGCTACAGCTTTGCNGCACAGATAAGTAAATAAATTGGGCCTGGTATGTCAAAGATTGGAATAGTCAACTTGAGATGGGCTACAGCTTTGCGCACATCACCATAAAGTTGTACAGCTGACAATCGGTGCGTATTTCTAGAAAGTTAAAAGGCTTTAAGAGAAAAATTAAGATTTTTTCTTGGAGAGATATTACAATGGATATGTGGGACTTAACCAAATTGACTGGGATGTTAGAAAACCCTTTAACAGCTAGGTTAGTTCATTTGTGGGAAACCCACTAATTTTTAGGCAGTGCACAGTAATAAAGCTTGCATGGCTTGCCGAATCCAGTATTGCTCTAACATCAACATGAGCTGCAGAAGTATTGTTAATGAATACCTGCACAGAGGACAACAGCACAGTTCACAATGCACTCGTGGCAGGCGTAAATGCAGTTAAAATATAGTGTTGCTCGTATTGTGATGCAGAGTGGGAGTCTGCAGTCTCATCAGCACTCTAAGTACCAATAGCCTTCCCGAAATGCAACAGCGAATGGCGTCGCGAGCCACAGCATCGGCAGGACGACTTTGAAGGGTACTGCTTCATTTGATGCGAACTAGCAAGACAGTTGAGAAATAATGTGTGTTACTTAAATACTTTAATGGGATCATCTNCTGCTTCATTTGATGCGAACTAGCAAGACAGTTGAGAAATAATGTGTGTTACTTAAATACTTTAATGGGATCATCTGGAGAATGTTTACCAAGCTCTCAACATCTGTGTAGACTGAGGACCCTTGCACAAGCAACATGCTGAATAAGAACTTTCTAAATTTTTGAACATTTTCTCACAATCAGGCAGCCCCTTGGACGTAGCTTTTATCTTTGACTTATATGGAAGAATTGTTGNCTGCTTCATTTGATGCGAACTAGCAAGACAGTTGAGAAATAATGTGTGTTACTTAAATACTTTAATGGGATCATCTCGAGAATGTTTACCAAGCTCTCAACATCTGTGTAGACTGAGGACCCTTGCACAAGCAACATGCTGAATAAGAACTTTCTAAACTTTTGAACATTTTCTCACAATCAGGCAGCCCCTTGGACGTAGCTTTTATCTTTGACTTATATGGAAGAATTGTTGNTTTTTGAACATTTTCTCACAATCAGGCAGCCCCTTGGACGTAGCTTTTATCTTTGACTTATATGGAAGAATTGTTGCTTTCTTAGATTTGACTTGGCTACTACAATTTTAGCAGTGCAGTGCTTCTCAAAAAACACAGAAAAGTGGGAAACTCATCCGAAAGAGACATCTCTCAGTGGATGTGCAGTACCGAGTCCATACATTTACATACAATTGGTCGAAATAGTAGGATCCCAACGATTTACTCTCACATCAAGGACTTTGATGGCAGAAATCTTTTCTTTGATGACAGCCAATAAGTGATGCAAGGATTTTGCACAGTCAATATAATCTGAGGGACTTTGCAGTATAGCATCAACATGGATTCCTAGGATGAGGTGTTTGTTTTCATACATATCTGTGGTAACAGCCTGTGCGAGTTCATTAGTTTGCTTGATACTGCTTTTAGTCAAGCTAAGGCGCACCAGTGCTGACTAAACTTCGCCCATTGTTGGTTCATGTAAGCTAACAATTTGGAGCAATGACTTGGTTTGAGGGTGAGAATGTGCCAGTACAACCATAACCCCAAACTATGTAACACCACTTGGGTTAACAAGCGAATGTAGGTAGAAAACAACAATGGATGGTGGTGGATATAAAGAATATACGAAACTTTCAGAGACGTTTAATCACTTCTCTAAACCATGAAGTGGCACAGGCATGAGACTGCTGCTATGGTGAACACAGTTATTGTATCTTCCTTTTCTACAGTGATATGGAAGACTTTATTAATGATGGCTTCTACACGTGTGTCACAACGAAAGTACTTCCCTCATGTAATAACGCAAACGAAACTAAAAAAGTGCATAGGAAATTAAGTGCCAGACGTGCCGTAACGAAAGTATAAAACACCACACTCCTAATAATAAGCATCGAGCATACCGAAAATTAAATAAACCCAAGCCATGTGATGAAAGAAGAGCACCGAGTGTGCCGAGAGAAAAGAAAGCCCAATACGTGGTGAAATGAAAGTCAGTGTTCCACACAAGATTTGCGCTCGAATATTGACATGAATCCTGCCCAGAGGAGCATAAATGTTGCATGCTCGTATTGTGGACAATTTTGACTATGGGTGCATCATTCACGACTAGTTAAAAAAAAGATTTCATTAGAGCAAACTTGCGAGCACACCCACTTATTGCTCTGTTGGTTGCTAGACTGATTTCTGGCTGGAAGCAGAGTTGCCGCCCTACAAAGAGGCAGCATAAAGGCTGCCAACCCATTGTGCCACCCAGCACAAGAATATCAAATGTTAAAAGGTTCCAAACACACAATATCACTATGTACACTTGCTGCTTCCACTATTTACAAAATGTACGTGTCCAAGCAGTTATCATCAGCACTATAATCTTCATTTGAATCATTCTTTGGTTTTTCATATTGTTCATAAACATAAGTATCATTCGGACAAGTAAAACCATTATCGATTGGAAAATTGCATATTATCCTAGAAATATAAACATAAAAATTTTGCTCAGTTTGGCAAATGGTTCTATTTTATTTAATGAAATATATTATAAGCAATGCATAAATAAATAAAATACAACAGTGAATTTTTTTGTAATTAATATAATAAGTACTATGGGGGGAAAAAACTCTACAACATTTTTTTGAATTCATCCATAAACATAAAAAAAATATATTATAAAAATAATAAATAAATTGAAACCATAAAATTATTAACATATAAATTTCGACAAAATGAAAAACAAAATACAATGCTTATGGAAAATTTGAAAAAATATATGAAACCATCATTATTGTATTTGAAAATNAAAATGAAAAACAAAATACAATGCTTATGGAAAATTTGAAAAAATATATGAAACCATCATTATTGTATTTGAAAATGTATATAAAAAAACATTAATGAAGAAAATAAAGATTCTTTACTTCCTTTTGGTAGCGATTATCCTTCAAACATTAAAAACAACTTCTTCTTCTCGAATATAATTCTCCTGAGTCAGGTAAAAAAGGGAACTGTAAAAAAATTTATTTTAAGACCGAATTACATGCTGTCAAAAGAATACTTCATCTTTCGCTGGGATTTCAGAAAAAAANAAAAAAATTTATTTTAAGACCGAATTACATGCTGTCAAAAGAATACTTCATCTTTCGCTGGGATTTCAGAAAAAAATAAGTTACTGTGAAAAATTAAAACATTATTTAAGCAATATAAATAATAAAATAAATATAGTTTGTAAAAAAGGTCNATAAGTTACTGTGAAAAATTAAAACATTATTTAAGCAATATAAATAATAAAATAAATATAGTTTGTAAAAAAGGTCCAGGAAATAAAACTAAAATTAGTAATTCTTAACTTGAATTTGATGATGATGAAATATAAAATAAATAAAACGCGAAGAACAGATTGAATTTTAAAATCGCCTTCTCCGAAATATAACGATAAAGATGAATATAATAAAATATATGATAATAATTGAAAAATTTTATTAGAAACCAATACAATTCCTAATAATTATGATAAAAAAACGAAAAATTATAAGTNAAAATGAAAAACAAAATACAATGCTTATGGAAAATTTGAAAAAATATATGAAACCATCATTATTGTATTTGAAAATATATATAAAAAAACATTAATGAAGAAAATGAAGATTCTTTACTTCCTTTTGGTAGCGATTATCCTTCAAACATTAAAAACAACTTCTTCTTCTCGAATATAATTCTCCTGAGTCAGGTAAAAAAGGGAACTGTAAAAAATTTATTTTAAGACCGAATTACATGCTGTCAAAAGAATACTTCATCTTTCGCTGGGATTTCAGAAAAAAATAAGTTACTGTGAAAAATTAAAACATTATTTAAGCAATATAAATAATAAAATAAATATAGTTTGTAAAAAAGGTCTAGGAAATAAAACTAAAATTATTAATTCTTAACTTGAATTTGATGATGATGAAATATAAAATAAATAAAACGCGAAGAACAGATGGAATTTTAAAATCGCCTTCTCCGAAATATATCGATAAAGATGAATATGATAAAATATATTATAATAATTGAAAAATTTTATTAGAAACCAATACAATTCCTAATAATTATGATAAAAAAACGAAAAATTATAAGTTACCAATATCATCATATCACCTAGTAACAAAAATACATATTTTACAAAATATAAATAGAAATAACTAAATATATAAAAAATCAAGATCTGAACCAAATAACCCACAAATAAATTTATACTCCATGAACACCAAAATCAAGTAAAGTGACTACAAATTTTCATCATTTGCCACATAAGCATTTGTGGATTACCAAAGGAGTTTGTGTAGATGAATTATGTGAGAAAATAAATTTTTCGATTATTAGTTATTCGTAGTTACGAAAACACTAGAAATAAAAGTTAATATATTGAAAAGGCAGTATAATAAATAATAAAAATTTGTGAATATTTTGATTTGGTTTTAATCATCTAAAGAAATCCATTATTAGTTATAGTTCCAATGTTGTGCTTCATTCTTTTGGAATTCTGATTAACACAGCATATTAATAATAAATTGGGCTTTTAATAATTTTAATCTTCCTGAAATTCATATTTCTGATTACAATTATCGTTGTTTATTCACTATATTAAATGCATAATAAGAAAGAGGTGGTAAACAAATAAATAAAATAGATGACGCTTGTAAAAATCATGGTATCTTTTATCGAGCTCTAAAGCGTGGAAGCTGAGAGAAACCTTAAAAAAAGCAAAAGAGATTATGTTAGATAAAGATGGTGAAAAAATGCTTCATCAGCTTTGTTGGATAAATGTGTATTAAAATAAAAGTAGGATTTGAAATAAAATATTGGGGGGTAAACTATCCTCAATTAACATCATTAATATAAATTCTTTAACATGCTCTTTTTATTGATAAAGATAAAATATATAACTTTCGATTTACCAATCAATTTACTTAATGTTTAGAAATTTAAATAAGGCAACATTTTATCATTACAATTATCTCTAGTAACAATAGAAGAAAACACAATAAAAGAAACTGGTACTGGTTTAAAAAATTGGAAAATGTTACTGTACTTGATTCCAATATTTGGTTTATTAGAAAGTTTAGTTGGTAGTGTATAATTACACAAGAAAAATAAAGTAGAGTTAGAAGAGTTAAAAAAAATATTTAGAAATGTAAAATAAATTGGCCACTGGAGTTATAAAAAAAAGAGATTAAAACTTTTTTTAAAGATAATGCTTTACCTAATAACGACATTGCAAATTAAATAAAAAAGTAAAAACTTTGGAGATGTTTGCATGATCGGGGGAGTACAAAAACCAAATTAATAAAAATTAATGAGCAATAAATAATTCAGATATTTCATCAAATCCTGGCATTCTTCTAAATATATTAANGGTTTATTAGAAAGTTTAGTTGGTAGTGTATAATTACACAAGAAAAATAAAGTAGAGTTAGAAGAGTTAAAAAAAAATATTTAGAAATGTAAAATAAATTGGCCACTGGAGTTATAAAAAAAAGAGATTAAAACTTTTTTTAAAGATAATGCTTTACCTAATAACGACATTGCAAATTAAGTAAAAAAGTAAAAACTTTGGAGATGTTTGCATGATCGGGGGAGTACAAAAACAAAATTAATAAAAATTAATGAGCAATAAATAATTCAGATATTTCATCAAATCCTGGCATTCTTCTAAATATATTAACTTTATAAAATAAGCAACACCATTTATAAAATAATGAAAAATTTCACTTGTACCATAAAAATTCATCTCGTTTTTCAAGTCAATTAACCAAAATAAGTTTTTTTCTGAATGATTTAAAATACATATATATTAAAAATTCAGGAAATTTCATGAAAGCTTAAAAATTTATGTTTGAACATAATCCTAAAATAATTGATGATAAATTATATGAATTTAATGAAATCAATAAATAATGTCGCATTAAAAATGAAATAAGTAATTTAGTAATAAATAAGGATTTTCATTGAAAAAAAGACGAATTCAATGTAGCTTTAAAAATTAAATAGATGATAATATTATACAAGACATGTCCGATAAGTTCGAAGAACAACATAGGATTAATGAAAATAATATTTATGAAAAATATGTGCTTAAATATATGAATTTAATAAAAATAATAAAATAGATTTTGCTTACAGAAATAAAATTAATAAATATAAATCCAATATTTAAATAATAAACATAAAAAAGTAAACAATTAACTTTATGAAATTGGTTACACTCTTAAGATTTACAAAATTTTGCTTTAAATATTTCAATTATTACAATAATTCTACCAACTAGAATTAATTAATTAAAAACTAACATCACATAAATTCAATCAAACACCAAAAATCTTGTTTGCGATTATGTACCACTTAAATATATAAAAAACAATACATAAAAGTACTATCCACTATTAAAAACACAATGTCATCAAACACATGGAAAATGGTAATACATAAATGTATATTTATTTTGATTCATATTATAAGTGTATAATAAGTTACAAATGTAAATAAACACAGATATCCAATATTGCTAATATAGTTGCTTCATATAAAGCAGTAAATATAGATGGTTTTTAATTTAATCGAATGCAAACTATACATTTAAGTCTAAAATGTTCACAAGAAAAAATTTATGATAATTTTAATATCACACTGAATTGAGTTAATTTTCCTTTCTATTTGAGAGTAATTTTTTTCGATTTAATACTTAAATATATATACACATATATATTTATTTAGGAATAGTAAAGAGACGATGTTTTTCAAAATAATTTCAAATAAAAACTGGATTCAAATAATTAAAAATTATTTAACAGGCAGCAAATTGCTAGAGGATTTTAGATAAATTATTGTAGGTTTATTGTTTTTAAAGAAATATAGAAGGTGTATTTAAATATATAAAGCCACAGCTAAAGTCACTGCAATGCATAATTTATGTTGAAGTGAAAAATTGATACTCCAAATAAAAAAATTGATATCTTAGAAAATGTAAAGGAAAAAAAAGTTGTCTATGTGTATTTAAAAATAGTTATTTTTAAAAGTAAACAAAAAAGTAAATTTGCAAGAGAATAAGTAATCGATTATATGAAACAGTTAATAAAGTTATTTAATTTGAAATTGATGGTTTACAGTTAGCTTATTACTTGGAATAAATTCTGACAATTAAAAATATTTTTGAATATTAAAGGAACCATGTAAATATTTTTAATCGATATTTATATATTTTTCGTAGAAATGCCATTCCTATTTCAATTAAAAGGTAATCTGGTGAAAATATTTCAAATGCTTTTGTACCAATTTTCAAAAATCGAAAAACAAATAATTTGCTATTAAATAAAACACTTTACTTAACAATTTAAAGAATAATTAAAAAAATATATAATTAAATATTTTCTACTTTTTCTTAAAGTAAAGCTATTGTAATTGAAATATTTCATCAACCTTTAAAAAACATGGCAAAAATTATCTATGATTGGAAATTATAAATGGGTAAAAATATGAAACACAGAACTTTTGGCCTTATAGCAACAAAGTTTACAAAAATTATAAAAAATATTATTAAAATTTATTTACAATATTTATTTAGATATTGGAAATAATGTATATACAACTGGTGAAGTAGTTAGAATAAGTAAGGCAAAAAAAAAAACGATGAGATACACTTCAAAATGTTCTACAGAATTATTTACAATTGCTAATGTTTAAAATTATTATTTACTGACATATAGGGAAAAGTTATGAATAAAACAGGAATAAGGAAATATTAACGAATTTTAAACTATGAAAATTCATAAATACACACACAACACACACACACATATATTATATATATATATATATATATATATATATATACATAAATATTCAAGAATACATATATATAAATTGTTGAAAAAGTTTTAAAAACAAAGGGTAATTACATTTATTTTAAATGATTATGTTTTTATTATGAAAAGAGCATTTTTATAAAGTCTTTTTAAAAAATTAAGAAATGGTTTTTTTAATTTTTGAACATGTTTTTAAAGCAAATTCAACCTTCAAACAGAAATATAATATATTTATATAAATTCCTGCAATTGATTTATATATTTTTAATATTTAATATTTTGTGAATTATTTCTATTCAAACACTTTATATTTAGAAAAAATACTTTTTTCATATCTCTTTCAATTTTTATAACGACATCGCCTCCAACGAAAGCACATTACAAATATTTTAAATTAGAATTATTTGGTCGAAAATTGAACAAAAAATGATTATTTCTTACTAAATGTTTTACGGTCTTCGAATAAGTTTGTTATAAATAAAAATATCAAAATTTTTATTTCTACATCTAGTAAAATGTTCTCGAATTATAACTTAATTTCTTAAAATGAGATAGTAAAAAAAAATACAAAAGTATTTTGAAATATTATATTAATTTTTTTTAAAAAATAAAAATATTTTCTTTTAATATTTTGAAAGCATTCAAATAATCTTCTATAAAACAACCACATTTTGAATAATTAATTTGTTTTCAATACATGTAATTTATTAAAATTTAATCATTCTTTATTATATGTAAAATGTATCAGTTGCCTACATCAGTTATTAACAATTGCTTGGGCCAACTATTATAGCTCTAATACTATAAGTTAAATATTATATATTTATTTATTGAATCTTCTTTGTCAGATTGAATACCATCACCCAGATCAGTTGCTTTGCTGAGTTAGTAAATAACATTCTTATATTAAAATGTTAAATAAGATTCTTTGAGTTATTGTCTATTTGCAGATTCTTAACAGTTTTTGAATCAAACCTTGGAAAAATCACTGCATATATTACATGTTTAGTTATCTCCTAAATATTCCAAGTATTTCAAGCGTGTAATACCTTTGTTATCATAAAAGTATCTTAGTTTTCGTTAAATTGAAAATTTACCTATATTTTATTTATAAATAATAATATTTCATTTATTATAAATATAAATATAAACAGTGCGAAAACAGGTGTGTTTGTATCGCGTAGTAAGAAATAGTTCGCATGCCAAATATTATTACAACTGAGTGCGCACAAATTCGGTGCGTTGTCATTTGGTGTAGTTTCTAGACTTTGTTCAGCTTAGTTTGTACTAGGCGGAGGAATATCATTGAAGCAGAACTTTAATAGCGCTTCAGAAAAGTGTGAATTTGCTATGATGGGATAATTAAGGAACGTATTCTATTTAAAAATAAAGAGACTTCACTATGATATTTATCATGATACACATTACATTAATTGGCTTTCATATTTCATATGTATCATTAAATATAAATAATAATATTATCGCAGTTGTTGATCAATAAATTCAAGCAATGTCAAAAGAAGAGGACAATATGATATTGAATCATTGAAAACATTACAAATTAAAATAAAACACTCAAGATTGATAATATGGTTTAAAAAACAAATATTATAACAAATTTAATACATTTTAAGAGTAAATGCAATATTCAATATGATCATCACTTGTTATGTTTAAGGATTCCGAAGAAATAAAATCATTGAAAATGAACTATAAACATAAAGACCAAATTTTAATCTATTAATATTAGTTTATGATATGATTATAAATTTTATGAATTTGATTACGTAGACAAAAATCATTGTTACTTTTCAACTAAAAACAATGCCATGGTTTGGAGATATTATTTATAAACCTTCATATTGTTTCTTTAAGAAAATATATTATAAACGATTTAATGGAATAACCCGAGTCCTTCCTTTATAATGAATTAGATTGCTAAGTTGTTTTCAACGTTAAATACTAATTTAATTAAAAAATCAATGAATATTATTGAAATTTGTATAACTGTTAAGGTTTTAAAGCATAGGTTTTAGATTTACATTGTTGTGGTCGTTGGGTTTATAGAAGAAATAATAATTGTTAATATTTTTTGAATTTTAATTATTTTAATACAATTTATTTTTGTTGAAAATATTTTTAATTGTTTATATTTTTTAAAGTATTTGAAAATGTTTTTTTTATTTTTCATTCTTTTTTATATCTATAAAGTAGTGTCGAGTTTATTTTATAAAATTATAATTTTATTTGTCCATAATATTTAGCTATTTTATTCATTTGATCTGTATAAATGCCATGTTTATGAGATCTTGTAAAATGTATGTTTCTAAATATTGTCTTTTCGTAGAAGGTAAAGTTTTACAATAATCGAATTCTATAACATTTTTAACAACAAATTTTTTAACTCATTTCAATTTGCCTTAAAAATTTTTTCTCCTAACCACATATTCTGCCATAATTTTACAATAACTTTTATATTTCATCTTTCCTATCGGTTTCTTATTAAATTTTGCTACATTATACATATTATTATGTGGCTCATCACTAGGATCAAAATTATTATTTATCTCATACCGATACAAAAAAATTTAGTTCTCATATTGTATATTTAATAATAATTTTCTTAACACCATTATTTTATATTTTCTTTGTATTTCGGTATATTTATACTATAATAAATGTAATACATTGCTTCCTTTGAAATGTATAAAACTAATAATACAACATGAAAACTGGTTCATCGATTTTTGACTTTGATTTATTAATTTTTACAGAAGCTAAATTTCACTTATCTGGTCTTTTTTATATTCTTAACTATTTAACATGAACTAAATTTTTTATTATTTTGTCAAAATCTATTTCAAAATAGTTTATTACTCTCATTCACATAAGTGTTTTAAGATCAATATGTTTAAATCAATTTAATTATTTAGACTTTCAGATTCTGTGCTTATGTATTAATTAATTTTACCATTTTCTGAACACAATTAAAGTACTACTTTGTTGAAAACATAGTGTTCATTATGTTCTAAATTTGTTGTTAAGTTTTTCTTTGTTCTGCAGCTAATGAAAAACCTTTCTTTACAATATACATTTTAAAGATATTCTACGTTAATTTCTAATATATAACCTTATTCTATATCATTTGCAAGGTTTTTAATTTTGCCATTCATTTCTCTTATATAAAATTAACTTCTCTACTGAAATCCCCAAAACAACAAATATTCTGAAATAACCCAACGATACAAGTTATTCGTATTTAAGTACATTAAATAATTGTGTCTATTTTTATCAAAAATTTATATATATAATTTGGTATAATATATAGTTTACAACATTAAGATATTCCTCTTCTTATAGCCTCCTCTATTTATAAAGTTATATCATAACCATTATTGAATATAATTCAATTTCAGTAATTTTAAGCTGTAAAATACTATGATGGATATTATGTCTTAAACAAACATTTATATCATTGTCGACACATAAACATAAAAAAAATCTATATTCCTACATTTTTATATTAAACTTTTCTAACATTGTTTGGTAAGAATATAATTATACACACAAATGTGTATGNTTTATGGTATTTAATTTAGAGTAAATGTTTTTTTTTATATTTATTCTGTTTATTTACGTTTATATTTTCAACTAATATAATCTTTGGGGTAAACATTTTTTTTTAAATCTAACTGTTATTCTCTGAAGCATTTTAGTGTTTCTTTGAATTGATGTTTTTAAGATTTTTAGATTACTAAACAATTCTTTTACCACAATTTAAAATAAATCGGAAAATATTAGTTCTGAACCATAATTCATATTTCTACTACATAAAAAATATTTCTACTTTAATAGCTTCACTTTCCTAATTATCTGATAAATAACCTCATAAATGATTGATGGAATTCGATAACCTATATTACAATGTAAACGTTCTGCTCCTAACTAATTGCCTATTAAATGATCATGATATCTAATAAACTTTGTTATTTTTAAGCATTTAAAATTACATTTTTATTTGTTTGTAATATCATTTAATACATATTTTTGTTTTCTAATTAATTTTTTCATAAGCATTATTTTCAGTTAAAATTTTATCGTATATTGTTTTATATGTTAAAATGTTTTAAAATTTTANATTTTTTCATAAGCATTATTTTCAGTTAAAATTTTATCGTATATTGTTTTATATGTTAAAATGTTTTAAAATTTTATTTTAGTAAAATATTTCGGCTACTCTTCACTGGTATATTTGATCGGTTTTGGTAATCACCACTAAATTATATAATAAAATATGAATAACTTACTNGCTACTCTTCACTGGTATATTTGATCGGTTTTGGTAATCACCACTAAATTATATAATAAAATATGAATAACTTACTGTTTTTTATATTTTGTTGTATAAAATTTTTATTTGGATTTGGTTTGGAAGTATACATATTGTTTTCATATACATTCNGTTTTTTATATTTTGTTGTATAAAATTTTTATTTGGATTTGGTTTGGAAGTATACATATTGTTTTCATATACATTCGAAAACAGCATAAATTATAAAAATAAATTTTGGTAAACAATAAAATTTTTGAAAATATTATTTGTCTTAAATGTTTGGTGATTCTATTCTCACAGATTCTGTTTTTAAACATTATTTCTGTTCGTGTAATTATTCTTATGATTATATTACTGAACATCTATCACATAGAAACAATTTCTTCTGATAACTGTTGTACCGTGTTGAAATTAATTTTTATAAATATTTCATCCAACAAAATTGACTACTATTTTCATGTGTAGCATGTAATAAATTTACACTGAAGAGCCAAAAAAACTGGTACAACTGCCTAATATCGTGTAGCACCCACTCCCCCCCTCCCCGAGCGCCCAGAAGTGCCGCAAGACGACGTGGCATGGACTCGACTAATGTCTGAAAGTATGCAGTAGGCAATACACACTTTACAAGGAAGATAACATATAATGTTTTTTAGGTTTTCTGTAGCTATTTTAATGAAGAGATTTAAAAACCAAATTTCAATATTATATTATTTGGGCTAATCCTATCTCATAACCACAGTGTTTTATATCAAAGCTGATTTCATTAAAAAAANTCAATATTATATTATTTGGGCTAATCCTATCTCATAACCACAGTGTTTTATATCAAAGCTGATTTCATTAAAAAAAGTTGCAAATATACTTTTTAAAAATTAGGAAGCCACTATGTCTATATAATGCGGTAGGGCTTATCCATTCATGCATATATTCTTGGAGCCAAAAATAATTTTTTCTCTCTGATTTTTATGAGCCTAGTCCTAACAGTTCGCAAATTATTTTCACCTACAGGTGAAACAGGTCGTAGCACTTAACGAAACATATGTATGTTCGTGGGTTTGGTAATTACACTTAAATGTTGAATTTTAAAAAACTTTCCCCTAACAGTTCACAAAGTTTATTCACCTATGACTATAACAATTCGTAGATAGCTACCATACTTTCAACCCAACTTGCGAAATTGTGTTCGCTACACTGTAAACTGGCTTGGGTTGGCTGCAAAAACCTTAGCGTTGTTATTTAAAAAGAATGTATAAATTCAATATGACTCTGGACATAGGCACATTATATGATTAAATATTTCAACTCTTATTGAAAACTATCAGTTCTATGATACGATGCTTGCTATACCCTCGTCTTAAAAATTCTTCAAATTGACAAATTTTGAAAAAGGAATTAAAATTATTATGTATTTTTTATTAGCTTTACTCGAAGTAAATGTGATTGTGGACGTAGTCTGAGCCATAAATTCATTTGTTCGAATAAATAATTAACGAAAAAATATATACTGATAAGTTTAAAACATAAAAAAATTAAAGTTTCTTGTACAAATTAACAGGTGGCGTTTGTTTGGAGATCTTATTTACCATACTTTTACATAGCCACTTTTGGTTTACACAATTGGAGCAGTGGTAACAGTATGGAGCGTGTAANACTTATTTACCATACTTTTACATAGCCACTTTTGGTTTACACAATTGGAGCAGTGGTAACAGTATGGAGCGTGTAATTAAAAGGTCTGCAGGTTCGATTTCAGGTGATTGCATGTAATGTTCTGTTTCAACGTTCATAGCTGTCATAGGAAAGCATATACAGGGAGCGGCAGAAATAACTCCCGAATTTGCCACCGCCATGGGCNAACGTTCATAGCTGTCATAGGAAAGCATATACAGGGAGCGGCAGAAATAACTCCCGAATTTGCCACCGCCATGGGCACTGCGCTAGTGGTGGTAGGCGGCCTAGGGTTGTGTCATAGTGCAGCACCACTGCTGCCATTTCAGTCGCCACCATGGCATGGAGCGGTGAACATCGTGCGTTCGTCCTTGAAACCTATTTTAAAAATGGCGATTCTGTAATCACAATGCAGCGATTATTTCGTACGCGCTTCGGAATAGGTCGGCACGGTGCAGTCCCTGACAGGAAAATCGTTCTACTGTGGGTTAAAAATTTTAGAGTCACAGGCTCGGCTTTAAAAAATGCACCGCCAGGTAGACCTCGCAGCGCTCGAACTCCACAGAACGTTCAATTACTCCAACAANTTAAAAAATGCACCGCCAGGTAGACCTCGCAGCGCTCGAACTCCACAGAACGTTCAATTACTCCAACAAGCAGTAATCAAATCTCCAAGACGTCCAGCCCGTAGGCACGCCGCCAGCTTGGGAATATCTGATCGTAGTGTGAGAAGAATTTTACACCAAGACCTCCACTGTTATCCGTACAAAATCATGGTTGTGCAGGAACTTAGTGAAACTGATTGGTCCAACCGTATTGCATCTTTTAAGGCTGTCCTGGAAAACGTTCTAATAGACGCAGGTGTGCTCTCATGTAACGAAGCACATTTTTATTTATCAGGATTCGTCAACAAACAGAATTTTCGATTTTGGGCAGAAAATAATTCTGGGCAACTTCATGAGCGACCTCTCCATAGCCAACGTGTCACTGTTTGGTGTGCTGTAGCAGACTTTAGAATAGGCCCGTATTTTGTAGAGAAGGAAGGACGAATAGTTACAGTAACATCTCATTGTTACGTAGAAATGCTACACAACTTCCTGGACCCGAAACTGAATGAACGTGGAAATCCTGCTGTATGGTTTCAACAGGATAGTGCCACCGCTCACAAAGCGAGAGGATCTACTGCAGTCCTAAGACAAATGTTTCCAGGGCGTTTAATCTCACTGCGAGGTGACATCCCGTTGCCAGCTCGTTCACCCGATCTTACCGCCTGTGACTTCTTTCTCTGGGGCTACCTGAAGAGTAGAGTCTACAAAAACAAACCGACGACAATCGATGAACTCAAAGCTGCTATCCGACACGAAATCGCAGAAATTCCACAAGAGATGACGAGGAGAGTAATGCGTAATTTCAGAGTGAGGCTTCAGACATGTATAGACAGTGACGGTCGGCATTTGAGTGAGATTATTTTTAAAAAGTAAGTGAAAATTAAAAAAAGATTATTTTTAATGATTAAGTGAAAATTGAAAAAAAAAATTGTGTTTAAACATTCGGCGAAAATTAACAAAATATTATGTTTAAAGATTAAGTGAAAATTAAGAAAAGGTTTGTTTTAAAAGTAAGTGAAAAATATAAAATTTTAATCAAATTAAATGGCAAACATAATTATTATAGATGGTTTAAAAAATGTTTTACTAGAATCGTTTGTGTATTTTTTATTAGCCTTTCACATTCGGGAGTTATTTCTGCCGCTCCCTGTATTTGCACAGTTTCAAACATGCAATTGAATTTTTTCATTTATAATACACGCTCAATTTTGTTTTAGCATGTATTAAAAGTAATAGTAATTTTTTTCTAAGTAAATAAAAATATTTCATTAAATTATGTATGGATGCACTGCACCTATCCCTACATGTGGACCGCACCAGGGTTATACATTTTGTCTAGGCCAGCTGCCTGGGGTGTGTTGGAGAATGATAAAGAGGGGGGATGACGATGTAATTTACGTTATTGAAAATTTTTCGTGTTCAAAGATGAAGGGAATGGGGTTTTTGGTAAGGTGACTTTTGGGACTTAAAGGTCAGGGGGCTCATATAGAGGTCTGTCACATATGGATCAGTTCAGTATATTTGCTATGTGGACTTTGTATGATGCGGCATTATAAAACGCTTGGCTTTTTTTGAATTGTTTTTCAAAATAAACAAAATTTGTTGGATTGGGGTGGAGGGTTTTGATTGATTTGGTAAGGATGTGAAGGAGAGGAGGAGGTCGTGACAAGGGGGAGTTGAAGGTGGTCATGCGGCTGGGTGGTGTTTTGGGTAAGAGTTTTTGGTAAGGGGTTCATGATGAAAAGAGGGCATACATGTTAAATTTAAAATTGTGGTCCTGTGATTGGGTTATATAATGGATATGGTATCACAATCGTGTTCATCTTGAAAAATATGGTCTGGTGATATGAAACACTGCCTACTTACGAGTTTAAAATGTTAAATTTAAAATACATTTTTATATTAAACTTTTGAATTCCTTTTTATTTATAATTAAATTATTTTTACTCCAAAAATGGCTGATAAATTTTGAGGATATTCAACCACAATGTGTAGCCACTCAGCCACACTAAGGAGCAAGTAGCTTTTCCCTGTTTTTTAAATATCGGGTATTTATGCTGAAAGGGGAGGGAGGGAAATTGTTGGGATGAAACTAGCATTTTCGAAAGCCAAACAAACCATTTTGACGAAAAAAAAGGTGAATTTTGAACTGTCAGACGGCTGTCTTGTGGGAAAATACAAGATGTCGGAAAGCTCATCGGCTCCTCAGCCCTCAGCTCTCACCTCGGATGCAAATCATCTTTATTGAAATAAAAACTTTTGGAAAATAATGAGTAAAAACTTTGTTATTTAGTGTGAAATAAAAATTTTGTGCGCAGTCTCTCTAAAATTTTCTGTAATATGTTAATAATTTTTTATTGTTTTTTTACACTTTTTTTTCTATAATGTCTCTCGTTTGCAGGGAGTTTTCATGGTCATTGAACATAATATATTATTTATAATTATTATTTTGCTCTATTGACTGTATTCCCAAAACCTTTTTGGAATGTCTCCAAGATTTCCTTAACACATGTACAAATCTTCGCATTCTGTTAAGACCACTTGACCTTGTTCATGCTTAATGAGTTTTTTTTATCTCAACGCTTTTAGCATAAAACATCTTGGTTGCTTTCCATTTGCAATGAGTATTTCATGAAAAACGTTTGGAGCAACATTTCAAGCATAATAAAATGGGATGTTTAACTTCCATCATTCGATTTAAGATAATATGATCAAATATGGATTCATTGTTTAAAATTATTAAATGTAAAGTATCTCATGATTTTATTGACATCTGTCCATTTTTCTAAGTGAGAATTTCGAATCAGCCACAAAAAAAAAACTACTAAAAAAACACAAAAGGAGTGGTTGTAAATTAAGAAAAAGAATTCTTCAAATTTTTTCGGTATCGCAATTCTTACTCTTTGATATGTTCAANTGAGTGGTTGTAAATTAAGAAAAAGAATTCTTCAAATTTTTTCGGTATCGCAATTCTTACTCTTTGATATGTTCAACAATCAGTTTCACGATTGTTTACTATGTCTTGGCAATAATAAACCTGCAAGAACATTTTACATACAATAATTCTATACCCGTATTTATCAAGAAGTTGCTGATGCAACTAATGAACTTACTTTCTTTTACATGGGAGCAAAAAATTTTTAAATAAGTTTCTAAAAGCCTAGATGGCAGATAGGACTTGGCATCTCGTTGAAATCAAAATCATTAGATTTTAAACTAGAAACTTATGCAACAGTAATGAGACTATTACAAACATACACGTAACCTAGAAAACCTCGTACCATAACCTAGCGTGCAATTAACTACGTTACGGAGTTCGGATCCGGAGCATCAAATTCGGATGTAATAAGTCTAATATTTTTTAAGATAGGATTTATTACCCTGAAATATTTACAGGGCCGTGGTTTCGAAAATAAGTGTCTCAGCCACTAAAAAAAACGTAATTTTACATGACCTATCATAGCACTACTTGTCTGAAGAATTGGGTGAATAATGGTTGATGGGACTCTGAGATATGGCATAAAACATTATTTTCTTATTTATTGCTTTTGCCAAACAAAGAGGCTCTCAACACGATGCTTCTAATATATACTGTCAACATGCAAAGTTTGGTTGAATTTGGATAAATTGTTTAATAAATATGGAAAACTTATCTAAATGGTTATAATGCTGCCATTTCGAACATCATTGTCAAAACCAATTAAATCATATAAGTTTGCATGGCCTACTGTAACACTAATTGTGTGCACAATTTTGTGTAAATTAGTATAATTACTGCAGTTGACCTCCTGTGGCACAGTCGGTTGGAGCGGCACCGGTCGGTGGTGCCGGGAGGTTATGGGTTCGAATCCTAGGTAATACAAGGCGGTTAGTTCAAGTATGGTCACACGTTTGTTTGTAAGCCATACATTAATATTCCTTCAGGTATAACACCGGGAGAAGATAATAAGCCATTTCCAATACCTAAAATTTAATTATTCCAGACATATTGGCCAAATTATAAATTTCTCACCTGGCACTATTTTGCAAAAAGATTGGCCAAATAGGACCTCTGTATACATAATTGATGCCTCTAATAAATATGGTTAATGCACAAAATTTGGTTGAATTTTCTTGAAATATTTCGTAGATAAACCATACTAACCAAATTATTATTTAAAATAACTCCATTAAAAATTTACTGCCGCATCTTAATCATAAAAGTTTTCATAACATACTGCAGCTCTGCCTGGGTATAAAATTTGGTGCGAATAGGTTGATTGATCNCTTAATCATAAAAGTTTTCATAACATACTGCAGCTCTGCCTGGGTATAAAATTTGGTGCGAATAGGTTGATTGATCTTCGAGATATGGCGTAAACATCCATGTATTTTTCATGTGACGATCTTCATAAATGGAGAATAAATCATTAGCAGTTTCGATTATTGTTATAGATACTACTGACACTATTCCCCACCTGTGTGATAAATGATGGTTCATATGATCAAAGTTAAGGTTACCAGGCACAGACTATAGGGTGCCTTGAAGGTTGGGGGTAACAGGGTAACATTAAGGTAGTCATTCGGTGTTTCTGTTTACTGGTTGGTTATATTGTCACGGGATTAAACTTTACAGAAACAATTCCGATGTGGTACACTAATTAACGTACTCGTGCTAACTGTAGACGGCGTCTTGGGGGTGGTGCTAGGCGTCGGAGGGGTTTCTTTGGGCTACGACTTGATACTTATCTAGTCTTATAGTTCTGGTCTGTTGTCCACAGGCTGAGGTGTGGGGCTTCGGGCGGCCTTGGAAAAATCCTCGGTTGCGGTGACTTCTCTCCACGACTGCGGCTCTGGGTTCGCTTCTCGATGTATGCCTCCACGACTTGCTTCTTCTAGTACTCCCGATCCAACTTGCTCTCGCGTACTTCTGCGTCAACTGACTGGATTCAACTGATACCCCTTGTATCAATAACTTGGCTTTTAAACTATTTCCATCCCCCCCCCTTAGAACCTTCCACTTGTCTTCCCGTGTTAGGGGAAGTGGAAAGGGGGAGGTGCTGAACAAAGGCTACTTCCTACATGTGCCNCTTAGAACCTTCCACTTGTCTTCCCGTGTTAGGGGAAGTGGAAAGGGGGAGGTGCTGAACAAAGGCTACTTCCTACATGTGCCACAGCTCTTGTTGGTGGAGTGGGAAATACGGTGACCTGCTGGACCACTGACAAACCCTGTCAGCTGTTTCTTCGGCGAGTGTTGCCTTCACCACGTGTTTTTGACGTGGGGGGAAATCCTCAGATTATCTGACCCTTTCTTTGACATGTCTAAGTTTCACTGGGTTTCTNTGCGTCAACTGACTGGATTCAACTGATACCCCTTGTATCAATAACTTGGCTTTTAAACTATTTCCATCCCCCCCCCCTTAGAACCTTCCACTTGTCTTCCCGTGTTAGGGGAAGTGGAAAGGGGGAGGTGCTGAACAAAGGCTACTTCCTACACGTGCCACAGCTCTTGTTGGTGGAGTGGGAAATACGGTGACCTGCTGGGCCACTGACAAACCCTGTCAGCTGTTTCTTCGGCGAGTGTCGCCTTCACCACGTGTTTTTGACGTGGGTGGAAATCCTCAGATTATCTGACCCTTTCTTTGACATGTCTAAGTTTCACTGGGTTTCTAGTAGGGAGGGGTGGTGGGGGTCCGAGGCAACCTTGACACGGGTATGTTCCGGACTGCCTTCGTCGCAGGCGTTAATTACTGCCACGCGTCTCGAGGCAGGTGGCTCCTAGGAGCGCCCTTGCAGGAGGGGGTGGGGTATGGCATGCGTTGTGACAGCTGAGGTTCTACATTGAATATGGCACACTACAAATCTGCTCCGACTTTTTGCGAAGTTGGCATGACTTGCGCCAAAATTTCGTGATTAGGTTGCACCTCTATTTCGTCCCTATGCTGTGCCTTCTCTACATTCGCGCTCCGCGTTTCGCACGCTCCGTGTCTCGGGGATGCACGACAGCTGTGACCCCCTCCACTTCGACTCTTCTTCTTCCTCTTGTCCCTTCCACCTTTGTTTCTCAAGGACGCGCGCCACCGCCTGCAGTTCATACCTATAGTCGGTTCACGACTGGAAGAAACTTTTGAAAATCAACCTTTGAAAAAACACCCTAGCCAGTGGCGGATTTACACATTTGCCGCCAGTAGGCTATTAAAATTTTGCCGCCCTTACCGACCTCTACAATTGGATACCCTAGTTCACAATCATATTCATTACATTTTTTTTGTCAATGAAATTGTAACTTTATGATTTGTGCACTATCGTCCTCATTACACCACCTTTTCCCCGTAATTAGTATTGTGAACTAGGAGATCAATGTGTCAGTTTCTAGATTATTTTTACAACCCAACGATTTAGTTAAGATTGCACAAGAAATAGTTTTTGGATATATTNTCATTACATTTTTTTTGTCAATGAAATTGTAACTTTATGATTTGTGCACTATCGTCCTCATTACACCACCTTTTCCCCGTAATTAGTATTGTGAACTAGGAGATCAATGTGTCAGTTTCTAGATTATTTTTACAACCCATCGATTTAGTTAAGATTGCACAAGAAATAGTTTTTGGATATATTTCTGAGCTAATAAAAGCTCAATCATGTACTACTAATAAGGCGGGGTAAGGTATGCCTCAATACTACTTACACAATAATGTACATTCGGTAAACGTAATTAAATAATTTTTATTGCCCTTACTTACAGTTTAAAAACAATATATTCAATTATCTGGTAACAATCCGGCTGATGACATTGATTAAATTCTATTAATTAAGTTATGAAAGTTTTACAATACTTTTCGCGCGATTTTCTATTGGCAAAATCATTAATTATGTCGTCGTATGAAATATTGTTTATTAGTTCTGACTCTATGCACAAAAGATCTAAGGCGTTTAGCTTTTCTAGGCTTAAGGTAGATCTTAGATAATTTTTCTCCCGTTTTAAGCAAGAAAAGTTTCTCTCGCCCGAACAATTTGTCGCTGGTGTACATAGAGCCAGGCGAACTGCTATATCCAAGTTTGGATAAACGTTTTGCAAATTCTGTTTTCGCAGGAACGAAGATAGACTTTTCAATGATCTAGAATCTGGTTTTACCAAAATTCTTTCATAAGAAAGGTGGCATTGAAAATGTATGCATTCTTGAACTAAGTCAGTCTCTAAATCATTAGGATACATTTCTTCCAAGAAAAGGGCTTTTTCCGTAAGGGTTGATGATGACAATTCACTCATTTTGGTCAGAAATGAAAACTTTTCATTGAACCTGTTGTAGGCCTCCTGCCGTTTTTCTAATTCGGATACGAGTCTATCAATGAGGACGAGAAATGTGTTAACCCTGAAAGTATCACTCGCAGTCATTCTCATTTCTTCATCGGGTGTTTCATCATAATTTTTTTTCCTTTTCGGTTGTCTTTTTCCCATGTCTTTTGTATACTGCTTCGACACGCTTAATTCCATCGCCTTTTGTTCGAAATACTTAAAATTTTCTCGTTCAGCTACGAAAAACTTGCAAAGAGATTCGTAAAGATCGGCAACAGTGATCAAATCTACGGTAGAAGCCTGAATTTGAACATTCACTTTGTTTATTCTTTCCAAAAAAACATTCCACACAACAACCATTACCGCCGTTTCCAGTTTTTCTAAATTCAAAAGTATTCCCGTCGCTTCGTTTCGCGTTACAGGCTTTTCGGTACAATCATCCTTGATTGATTCCAAAGTTTTAAGGACTTCGTGCCAACAATCTCTCAAACTTCTACATGCGTCCTCTCTAGCTGACCAACGTGTCAGATTTACTCTCTTTAGCGTTTTCCCTTTCCCGATTTCAGTCATTAATTTTTGCCAGCGCTGTGTCGAACTTACAAAAAAAACGTAGATTTCTTGAAGCAACATGAAGAAGCGACAAGCTTCTGTGCAAGATTCAGCAGCCGCAGTTGCCACTAAATTTAAAGAGTGGGCAGAGCAAGGAACGAAAAAAGCAAAAGGTGCTTGGCTTTGAATTTGAGCCTGTAAGCCATTGTACACGCCAGACATGTTCGCGGCATTATCATATGATTGTCCACGGCAGTCTTCAATATTTATGCCCAGTGTGTTGAGTTCCGAGATAATGGCAGAAAACATTTCTTCAGCTTTATGTCCCACTGAGGGTAAAAACTTGAGAAATCTTTCACACGGTTCTCCTGTTTCCAAAACGTATCTAATGACGAGGGGAGAGTTGGTCCACATGTGCTATATCTAGTGTTGAATCAATGATTAAGGAAAAATATTACGCCATTCTTATCTCGTCTCCAATGTGTTTTAAGACTTTATGACCCATCAAGAGAATAAACTAGTCGCAAACGGTATTTGATAAGTAACTGGTACTTCCAGATCGTTGATTCCCATATCGTTCAATATGAATGGCTAAAAAAGAATCAAATTCAGCTAACAGTTCCAAAATCATACAATAATTTCCGTTATGCGGATCACCGAACTTTTCATTTTTTCCTCTGAAAGCGAGGCCTCTTGAACACTGTCGCTTCAATGCGGCAACAACCCTCTTCAGAACGTTTCTCCAATAAGTAATTTCTTCATAAATCTGGACATGCAGTAAATTATCGAGTCGGCCATCAATCTCACTTCTAACTTTCAAACTAAAGATACTAGATTTATGACGCGCAGAGTTTTCATGCCGAGCTACTCGGTGTTCTGCATTTTTCCAGTCATTAAATCCTTCATTCTCAAACTGAGTCTTATTTTCCAATGGACCGAATGCCGAACAGGGCCCGCAATGTACAGATATTTTACTTTCAGAATAAACGTCGGTTAAAGCCAGTAAGTGAAGTAATAAAATAATTTTTCTTTGGAAGATACTCACTGGCAAGAAACGACGCTGTTCAGCATATATTTTTTCACTTTTAGAGAAGTTACAAGACTTGTTTTGATCGAAGCCGTACCTTGCGATAATCTCCCTTAAGGTATCGTTGATTTCCAATAAAGCTGGATCTTTGTTTAGATTTACTGTTGTTTGCACTTGGTCATTACTTAACGTCTGATTCTGATACGCATNGGATCTTTGTTTAGATTTACTGTTGTTTGCACTTGGTCATTACTTAACGTCTGATTCTGATACGCATCTTCTATTGCTATACTTATTGATGATTCCTCAACCGCCTCTACGGCAAAAACATAAATATCCGTTTTTTCAAAAGTAGATGGTTCAACAGATGACTGTTGTTGTTGGGCCGCAGAGTACAAATCCGTTTCATCTTTTCCAGATTGTATTGTGTCAGTGTATGTTGTTGAAGTTCCTGGTTTTTCAACACTACTTCCACTTCCACTTTAAAAAAAACTGTCAATTTTTATTGTTTTACGAACAATCTGTTCTTGTTCTTCTTTTTTCATTTTGGCCATCTTTTTAAACTCAGCTCCACTAAGTCGCTTTCTCACATCACTCATTCTAACTATTTTTTGGATTCCAAGAACTGAAATAAAAAAGATTACATTGAGAGTTTTATTTCAGACATCGAATAATTACCTAACATAAGTACAATAAATTTATTTAAGTATGATATAACAAAACAATCGAAATTTCTTTGCATAGCTTCCGGAACAGCTGTTTATCGAGTTAAATTACGTCTTACTGATTCGTTACAGATGATTTATTGTAATATATTATGATTACTTACCTACTATCAGTTTCTACGCACCGGTGATATTATGCTATGAAATAATTCATACAATCCACGAAACACTTCGAAAACTAAACAAAATTTATCTAAGTGATGAAACATATTACATGTTGAATTGTTTGTGTGGACCTAATAACATTTAGGTACATAAATATGAATATTTTTAATTTCTGTAAGACATAAAAAAAA
>NQII01002405.1:0-34960 GCA_002778355.1 Clitarchus hookeri | reverse complement strand
CAGTGGAATGTAAACATTGCATGTAAACATTGCCATGTGACTGCCACATGGAAATGTTTGTTTACCCTTTGGCAGAAGGATACGAAATGGGCTTGAAAGTAGATCTTTAGCAGGGCTTCAAGAAAGTCTCTTCCAGTCATGAACCGACTATAGCTAGCCTCCTGTCTGCTAGAAGGGTATATCTAACCTGGCTCTGCTTACACGTGTTGCCGAAGGCATGATAAATTTACAACTTACAAATTAGTTCAAATTCTTCGCAGGCCGACCAACAAATTGAACTCGCTAAACAAACATAAACCTGGTACCACATCTCGGACTCCGTACAGAAATTACACACTTTCTTACAGGGTCACAAATATTTGTACAGTTTTACACAGTTATACAACATGCCCTAAAGTGATCTCTCCGAGTACTAAATTACTCTTCTGTGCTTCCATCACCCTTGCAAATAGGGGTCTTTCTTGCGTATACGTAAACATATGTGTCATATGGCCGGTAATTTGCACAGCTGACTGAGAGCATTTACGTTTTTGTGAAAAGGATAGTTTTTTCTGGTATTGACAGCTCACATGCCGTGTAAAAGAAAGCATTCTTATCTCCTAGGCTGGAAACTCTGTCCTTGCTAATGTCTGGCACTCTGCTGTTTTTACAAAGGGTCTACCGGTAGGCGGAAGCAAACACATACTTAACCTATCGCTAAACTTAAATATGGTTCATTTTACTGTTCAGGGATGGCTCGCAGGCCGTGAACAGAACAAAAATATGATCCTTATCTTATCATGCCTCTCCACTGTCTTACGGTCGTGGAAGTATATACAAAAACAAAAAAATTCTTTTTAACACCCTGGCAACATAAACACACGTTCAGCCCTTCCAAATACACACACTCCAATTCAGTTGAGGGCCTATATTCTTACCTTATACTTTTTGTGAACTCAGGTATAGGCATCTGGCTGTTTTAAGCTCTGGCACGTCCTGCCCTAATTACTCGCCACACTTATATTCCGGTATACTAGTCCTGTCTCTCAGCGGGTGACATGAGAAAAAAAACTTACCTCATGTCACACAGAGTCTGTCACTGGGGTGGTCGGTGCGGTTCACGTGGTTAATACTTGCGATGGTCCCAGTAGAGACCGGGTTTCTCTCGGCCTCTGCAGGTGCGCCAAGGTTGTAATCGCCGGGCTTCGTTCCCTTGAGGACTATGGGGCGTTTCTTCCCGCACTGGATCCCTGACAGCATGCGGGGGTGAAGTCTGCGTTGCCATTGTCTCGTCAAGGTGTCCTGGGGCCCTCTCCAGGCTGCTGCTGGCACTCGTCCTCGGGTCGGCTGCTGTCCCCAGGTATATCCTCGCTTCTTGGATCTTTTCTCGCGTTCGTATCTCGGTTGGTGCTAACTCGTCTTGGGGTTGCACCATACTCGCCCGTTTTTTTCATCCAATGCCCTCTATTCTATGCCATTTCACTCGCGGTTTCTATTTCTTCGTCGTTTACATCTTCTATTTCTTCCTCGTTTACTTCCTGCCCCCTATGCTTTCTCGCCTGTTCCCCTTCGTTCACCCGTCTGCTTTTGCCCACTTCTGCTTCTTCGCATGTACCTTCTCCTTCACTCGCCTGTCGACTTTCTCTCACTTCGTCTTCTTTTCTCGCACATCCATTTCCTCTCGATTCGTCCGGCTCGTGCGTATTTTCAGCCCGGTAAGTGGCTGGGGTTTCGGGCTCCTTTATCGGCAGGTGCAGTGGACCGTGCACCCTTGAGACACTGAGATAGCGCGTAGGGGCAACGGTCTGCTTATCGTTTTGACCCTCTCTTCCCGCATCCTTGTCAGTCGTCCAGCGACCTAGTGACCCACTGCGGGTTTCCTCTGGGCTGTCCTTTGTAATTCCTGTGGGACCATTGGTGTAGGGTTCGGGTATAGGGCATATCTGGTTCCGTGGCTCCTTCCTTATAGTGCCCATCTCGTCCTCCGCCCAATACACATTCCCTGTCTCTCGACTACTATATATGGTCCTTGTCATTTAGGTGCAAATCCCGCACAGAATTTATCGCTGGCTGGGCTCAAAGGATGGTTGCATATTAATATGTGACTATCCTCGAGCAAGTGGTGTCCGACAGTTGCTTATTCTGGGTATTTACACCATATATACATTTTTGGTGTCTCTGAGCACCCTTATTCTCCTGATCGCCGCTCTTCGTATTTCTTTGGGGGTGGGAAAATTTGTAGGTTCGGTTTCCCACTGCCACTCCCCAGGTCGGCGGAGGTTGTATCCCAGTATGAGATGGCTGGGAGAAGTTCCAATTGGGATCATTGTGCCGACGTCGCAATGTATACAGGATTTCAGGAAGTTGTATGTCCCATTGAGTATGATTCGTGCCCATTCTTATGCATATACTCCTCTTTAATTCCTGATTCCGGCGTTCGGTAGGGTTGGCCTGTGGGTGGTACACTGGCATCGTCCAGTTATCCGCCCTCCAGGTTTCGCAGGCTTTCGTCCATTTTATTCCCGTAAACTGGGCTTCATTGTTGGTTATCACTTATTTCGGATACCCCCCCCCCTCCTAGTGGAAATACCTCTCGCTCCATTTCCCTGATGATTGTGTTGGCCTCCTTGTTGGGTAACGGGAAGGCCTCTGTACACCTGTAAAACTGGTATGTCACAACTAGGAGGTATCTCTTTCCCCGGGGTGTGCGTGGGTAGGGGCCCATGATATCAACTGCGATGTGGGTCCATGGTGTTTTCAGCCAACAGGGTGTGTAAGGCATCTTCGGTGTAGGGTAGGCCTTGTTTTCATAACAAGTCCGGCACCTGGCGACGTATTCCCTCACATCTCGACTAATTCCTTGCCACGTGTACTGGTGGTCAGGGCCCTTAAGGTCTCATCAAAGCACGGATGTCCTGCATGGAGGTGATCATGGTAGTGTTCACAGATACTGGTTCGTAGCTCGTGGGGGACCCAGATTTTCCATTGAACGGTTTGTGGGTGCGGACTCGCCCAGATTATGACATTATCTTCCCTCGTACTGGTCTGGATACCTCCTCATTACGCCTGTAATTTGGGGTCGGCCTGTTGTTGGTTTCGTAACATATCTTTGTTTTAGTGGAACTTTATTAGCTGTAGTTCCACGTCATCTGGCTGTTGGAGTTTGTGGTGGTGAGAGAGGGCAGCATTTGCTCCCAGTCGTCGGCTCCTGTCTCCTTGTTGGGCATATATTGTCGGCGGGATAAGGCATCGGGTAACTCGTTGTTCGAGACCGGGCAATGCTCGATGGTGAATGAGAATTCCATTAAAAATAAGGCCCACCTACTCAAATTTGCTTTTTGGTTACTCTTGGTTTTCAGCCATGTAAGGGCCTATTATCAGTTCTGAGAATGAATGGTCGGTCCTCAAGGTAATGGCAGTATTTGTGGACTGTCCAAATAACCGCTAAGCACCCCTGCTCATTACTGTGGTAGCGGCGTTCAGTCTTGCTTAGCATAGTGCTAGCGTATTCTATAATTCGTCGCTGAACAGCGCCCATTCTGGCTCTGCTTGCGTCGGTATGTAAAATTAGGGGTAATTCTGGCATATACCGGTATCGCATGGTTATGTAGCCATATCGCGCCTTTAATATTCTGAATGCTTGTTCGTGTCTGTCTGTCCACTTCCAGCAAGTGGTTTTAAGTAGGAGTTTGAGGGGGCCATAATGGGGCAACATCTGCTATAAACTCTCGGAGCCAATTACATAACCCCAGAAAACGTTTCAATTGTCTCCTGTTAGTTGGTACCATGACCTCCTCAATATCTCTCACTTTCTCTGGCTTTGGATAATTCCGTCCTGGGTAATTATGTGCCCTAAGTATTCTACCCAGGTCTTCCCGAAGTNCATGACCTCCTCAATATCTCTCACTTTCTCTGGCTTTGGATAATTCCGTCCTGGGTAATTATGTGCCCTAAGTATTCTACCCAGGTCTTCCCGAAGTGACACCTCTCCAGTCGGCACGTAAGTCCATGGAGTACAAAGCGCTCCAGGACTTTTTGCAAGTGTACCTGGTGTTCTNCGTCGGTATGTAAAATTAGGGGTAATTCTGGCATATACCGGTATCGCATGGTTATGTAGCCATATCGCGCCTTTAATATTCTGAATGCTTGTTCGTGTCTGTCTGTCCACTTCCAGCAAGTGGTTTTAAGTAGGAGTTTGAGGGGGCCATAATGGGTCAACATCTGCTATAAACTCTCGGAGCCAATTACATAACCCCAGAAAACGTTTCAATTGTCTCCTGTTAGTTGGTACCCTGACCTCCTCAATATCTCTCACTTTCTCTGGCTTTGGATAATTCCGTCCTGGGTAATTATGTGCCCTAAGTATTCTACCCAGGTCTTCCCGAAGTGGCACCTCTCCAGTCGGCACGTAAGTCCATGGAGTACAAAGCGCTCCAGGACTTTTTGCAAGTGTACCTGGTGTTCTTCCCATGAGCGTGAATACACTATGACATCGTCCAGGTACGCTAGGCAAAACTGGCTGCTATAGCCCATCAAAACTACTGCTGACATCAGTCGTTGGAAAGTAGCAGGTGCATTCTTCAACCCGAAGAGCATTACGCGAAACTGCAGGGTTTCGCCTTCTGGGGTTGTAAACATCGTATATTTCCTGGACCCTGGGTGTACTGGGATTTGCCAGTACCCACTGCGCATGTCTAAAGTGGAGAATATAGATGCGTCCCCTAGGTCACCGAGCATATTCGCTAGGTTTAAAGTTGGGGGTGCTATAGGGTATGTGATATCGTTTAAGGTATAGTAGTTGACACAAAAACGGATTTCACCATCTTTGTTTTGCACAAGTACCACTCTGGCGTTAAATGGCGAGTCAATTGGCTCCACTATTTCTGTGATTTTATCTCGGCTACCTGGTCTAATATGATTTGCTTGTGGTAGGCGGACGGATTGCCTGGACGGCAGTAGATGGGGTGAGAATCTTTTACCAAAATTTCATGTTGGATGGCCGTAGTCTGATGTAATCTGCCGTTATACTCGAATATGGCTACGTGAGTGTTTATTATCCGCAATAAAGACCTAAGTTGGTCAGCTCTGAGTTGGTGGTTTACCGTCTTACTGTAGATTTCTTGTGGTTTTTGCGGGTTTATGGCCATCCTATCTTGTTTGCCTAAATATAGGCGCTGTTGTCCGCAATCGATTATACAATTTTGACTTTTTAGCCAATGTTGCCCAAAGATAATCTCTTCTATTAAATGTGGGGCGTGAAGGAATTCAGTGTGGAGTGTTTCCACCTCCGTGGATACTGGTAACGTAATAATGTTGTCTATTGTCAGGCGTAACTCAGACTGGGCCATTTGAGTTATTCGGGANCCGTGGATACTGGTAACGTAATAATGTTGTCTATTGTCAGGCGTAACTCAGACTGGGCCATTTGAGTTATTCGGGAATTTTTCTTTATCCGGTTTTTCTGTTCGGGAGTTAGCAGCTGGCCTTTAATGAAATTGTGTCGCCTGAGGATGTCAAAGGGTGCTTTGTATGGCTGGTATCAATAACTTTGTAATTATACGAGCTCCCTCGGCCTCGGTACTTTCGGGAGCGATTCGGAAATACATTTGCGCTTTTCTCCTAATAAAAATTTCGGCTTCCTCTAGCCTTTTCTGTTTTTGTGTATAAATGTCTGTTCTTAAGGTGGTAAGTAGTTCCTTCCCTGCGAACACATGGTTCAGGTGGGTAGCGAACTGCTCCCAGCTCGTCACAAACTCGCCATATTTGTTCCACCAGATAAGGGTGGCGCCTTTTAACTGCTCTCGTGCCTTCAGCACCCACCGTTTATTAGGAATCCTGCTGGCCTTGAATATGTGTTCACAATTATTTATAAAATGCACAGGGTCTTCATGAGCCCTGCTAGAAGATTCGTGCAGTTCTATTTCTTCGGGCATTTTCCGCGTCTGTTCTATGTGGCTAGTGGGGGTTCGGTCTGGGGGNAAGATTCGTGCAGTTCTATTTCTTCGGGCATTTTCCGCATCTGTTCTACGTGGCTAGTGGGGGTTCGGTCTGGGGGGGAAAAGTGTTCCCCTCCTCCTTGGTTTTGGCTCGGTTGTTGCTCTCGGCATTTCCAGCAGTTGTATCGGGTGCCTNTGAAAAGTGTTCCCCTCCTCCTTGGTTTTGGCTCGGTTGTTGCTCTCGGCATTTCCAGCAGTTGTATCGGGTGCCTTCCGTCGGTCGGCATGTCTGGGGCCAACTGATACACTTATTACAATAGTGCTGGGAACAGATGCTGCACCAGACCGTGTATAGTCCTGCCCTGCTACAAAATGGAGCACTGCATGGCTCTAGTTGAGGACTTTCGTCTCCTTTTCCTCCATTCCTCGTCCAGAGATTCTCTAGGGTTCCTTCGGCTCTCGCATCCCTCCCCTCTGGTGTTTTGCTGATACGCGTATCCTCCATACTTTTTTCCACCATATATAGGAATCCCTATTCTGTCGGCCTGCTACTTTTCCCTCGTCTAGTGTGAATTGCTCGTTTAGCACCACGAGATGTTTATCAAGATTCCTTGAAGTCTGGATATTCTGGCTAGCTAGATAATTCGGTAAGGGTGAGATCCCGTTACTCGGGTATAGTCTGATTCTTGTTTTGGTATCTACAGACTTAACTACGCCCCACATTGGGCGTCAATTTAACTTGATGCTATCCCCCNTCTGATTCTTGTTTTGGTATCTACAGACTTAACTACGCCCCACATTGGGCGTCAATTTAACTTGATGCTATCCCCCCACCTGTGCGATACAGGTTGGTTCATATGATCAAAGTTAAGGTTACCAGGCACAGACTATAGGGTGCCTTGACGGTTGGGGGTAACAGGGTAATATTACAGTAGTCATTCGNGTTAAGGTTACCAGGCACAGACTATAGGGTGCCTTGACGGTTGGGGGTAACAGGGTAATATTACAGTAGTCATTCGTTGTTTCAGTTTACTGGTTCGTTATATTTTCACGAGATTAAACTTTACAGAAACAATTCCGATGTGGTATCCTAAATAATGCACTTGAGCTAACTGTATATGGCATCTTAGAGGTGGTGCTAGGTGTCAAAGGGGTTTCTTTGGGCTACGACTTTATACTTATTTTGTCTTGTAGTTCTGGTCTGTTGTCAACAGGCTGAGGTCTGGGGCTTCGGACGGCCTTGGAAAAGGCCCCGGTTGCGGTGATTTCTCTCCACGACTGCGGTTCTGGGTTCGCTTCTCGACGAACGCCTCCACGACTCGCTTCTTCCGGTACTCCCGATTCAACTTGCTCTCGCGTACTTCTGTGTCAACTGACCGGGTTCAACTGATCCCTCCTTGATTCACAACTTGTCTTTGAAACCATTTCTATCCCCCCCCCCCCTAAGAACCATCCACTTGTCTTTCCGTGTTAGGGGAAGAGGAAAGGAGGATGTGCTGAACAAAGGCTACTTCCTACACGTGCCACCACTCTCTTTGGTGGAGGGGGAAAGTGCGGTGACCTGCGGGGCCACTGACAAACCCTGTCAGCTGTTTCTTCGGCGCGTGTTGCCTTCACCACGGGTTTTTGACGTTGGCGGAAGTCACCAGACTATCTGATCCTTTCTTTGGCGTGTCTAAGTTTCACGGGGCTTCTAGGTGGGAGGTGTGGTGGGAGTACGAGACAACCTTGACACATGTATGTTCCAGCCTGCCTTCGATGTATTCGTTAATTACTGCCATGCATCTTGAGGCAGGTGGCTCCTGGGAGGGTCCTTGCGGGAAGGGGTGGTGTATGGCATGCGTTGTGACAGCTGAGCTTCTACAGTGAATATGGCATGCATCACTACGACTATACAAAAGCAATTACAATAAACAATAAGCTAAAATTATTTTAGTGCCGCCATTCTTAAAATACGTGTCTGTCTCCCCTAACTAATACGTAATATAAAATGTCCTACCATAGTTCAACTTGTTTGCCAAATTTGATAGGAATCGGTTGGTTGTTTCACGAGATATGACATAGAAGCTTAATTTTTTCACGTGGGGCTATCTTACAAAACTGCAGAGAAATGAGACTCTGTATAGACCAATTTGGTGGTTGTAATATATACTGCCAGCATTCAAAGTTAATTTGGAATTAGTATTGNTGAGACTCTGTATAGACCAATTTGCTGGTTGTAATATATACTGCCAGCATTCAAAGTTAATTTGGAATTAGTATTGTTAATAAATAATAATGAGATAAAATATTAATAAAACCGCCATTATGATTTTAAGTGTCTGGTANATAATAATGAGATAAAATATTAATAAAACCGCCATTATGATTTTAAGTGTCTGGTCTAATTAAACATAGCAGTTGACACCTCTTGCTGCAGTATTATTTCTTTGCAAATTTAGTAAGAATCGGTTGTTTCCTGAGATATTACATAAAAACTTTATTTATTCGTATGGCATGTATTACAAAATGGCTGACAAAAGATGCTCCGTGTAGACGCATTTATTAGTTGACTATATTCTGCCAGCATACATAATCAAGTTCGAATTGATAACAAGTTTACGATGATGTATATAACTAAACTAAAATTGCTATAAATCGGCCATTACTAAAATATATATATAATATACTAAAATAATTAAATTTTACATCGTCTGCCACAGTACAACATTTTTGCAAATTTTTTTAGGAATAGGTAATTTGTTTGCCGAGTNTGAGACTCTGTATAGACCAATTTGGTGGTTGTAATATATACTGCCAGCATTCAAAGTTAATTTGGAATTAGTATTGCTAATAAATAATAATGAGATAAAATATTAATAAAACCGCCATTATGATTTTAAGTGTCTGGTCTAATTAAACATAGCAGTTGACACCTCTTGCTGCAGTATTATTTCTTTGCAAATTTAGTAAGAATCGGTTGTTTCCTGAGATATTACATAAAAACTTTATTTATTCGTATGGCATGTATTACTAAATGGCTGACAAAAGATGCTCCGTGTAGACGCATTTATTAGTTGAATATATTCTGCCAGCATACATAATCAAGTTCGAATTGATAACAAGTTTACGATGATGTATATAACTAAACTAAAATTGCTATAAATCGGCCATTCTAAAAATGTTAAATTTTACATCGTCTGCCACAGTACAACATTTTTGCAAATTTTTTTAGGAATAGGTAATTTGTTTGCCGAGTNGTTAAATTTTACATCGTCTGCCACAGTACAACATTTTTGCAAATTTTTTTAGGAATAGGTAATTTGTTTGCCGAGTTATGACAAAAACTATATTTATTCGTGTGGCATTTTCTTACAAAATTGAGGACAAAGGTGTTGTTGTGTTGACATATGTGGTGCTTGTAATAAATACTTTCAGCATATAAAATTTGGTCCATATTTTTATCTAATGGCATGGGTGATATATAAAATATACCTAAAATATTTGTTTGTCCACTATTTCAAAAATAATTGCGTAATCAATTAAGGTCACATATTATTACATGGTCTACCATAGTATTGCATACGAGTCAAAATTGGCGATAATCGTTTGAGTGGTTTTCAAGATATGACTTAAAATAATTTTTTCATGCGGTGCTATCTTCAAAAATTGTTTACCGCTATTATTATCAACCTCAAAATTAAATGCATACATTATATTCCATTATCATACAACATTTGGTTTGAATCGGTTTAATGGTTCCCGCGATATGAAATATCAGCCTAAATTTTAAATAACTGCCATTTCGAAAGTAAGCAACAAGGGTAATTGTTATTTATAAAAATCATGTTTCCTAGCTAAGTACTATATTTGTACCGAGTTGGTGAAATTCGAATAACGGGTTCAAAATTTAAAAGTCACCCACGTAAGCACAGACACACACACGGACACAAACACACATTACACACAAACAAACATACTTACTCACAAACACACACATATACACCCAGATATACACCCAGAGACACACAGACAGCAACGTGATCTCATAAGCCTTTCTTTCCTTCAGAAAGTAGGCGAAAAACTACTTTCAAATGAGTCTGGAAAGATCNGCAACGTGATCTCATAAGCCTTTCTTTCCTTCAGAAAGTAGGCGAAAAACTACTTTCAAATGAGTCTGGAAAGATCTTCGATCCAACAGTGATGCGCACATAAAGATCTCTTGGGACGCAACTTGAAGTTGGTGATTGATTTTGTGTCGCATATGATTTGCAATGGGTAAACCTCCACTCGTTCACAAATAAATATATCTTTATTGGTATTCTGATATGATTTTCAAATTTTGGTAGTAAACTATTCCAACTCAATGGCTTCTTGAGGTTTTCTAATATTTTTAAAGTTTAAATCGAACATTTTTATAGTTTGAAACTCTGTGTATATGTCTTTTAGTAGTGTACTGAGCCGAATAAGCTCATAGTTGTTTTCCATTTATTAATAACTGTCTTTTTGTTCTTAATTTTCTTTGCTAAGTCAAAGTAAGAAAAAATATTCAGCATGTTGTAATTGTTAACGCTAATTTCTACTCCAATTATTGTATTAAAGTTTGAATCACTTCTTCGGGATACAAATACGTCCATTTTATTTAGAAATGTTTAATACTCATTGTCAAGGTATTCTGTCATGCGCATTTATTAAAAAAATTCTTTGCTCATAGTCCGAAACAGAATCCTTCATAAATTTCCTTTTCATAATTTCATAGAAAACATACTTATATCGAGATAAATCGGCTTTTTGTTTAATTGTCTTCTTGCCGATTAAAACAATTCGGAGGGCTTTTTATGTCTTCATCACGACAAATGTCCTGATTTGGCCATGAAAACAAAGTTTTAAGGGAGCGATGGTATCGTAAAATNCCTGATTTGGCCATGAAAACAAAGTTTTAAGGGAGCGATGGTATCGTGAAAAGTGTATTTAGGAATTGCTCATTTATATCATTTTGCATTTAGGACTCCACTGTGACGTGAATAATTTCTTGTGATTATGAATACTGGTGTGATGTTATTTTATTATATTAATTAAAATTTATTCAGTGGTTAGCTTTTTTATGTCAAGGAATACAATGAGTTTCATTTTATGTTTATTTCTATAGGCCTGTACATGAAGGCAGCAGACTTCAATATGTATGTGAAGTTCAAAGTCTGCATCCCAACGTCAAAATCAAGCCAAGAATTCCTATACCCTAGCATGTTCGTGTAAATAGTGTCATAATAATAATAAATTACCATCGTGGTGGTTATGTTCTAGTTTTACTGGCTAATTAATCATCTGCCAATAAGAAACAAAACTTTTATAATTCTTTAAGCGCATACAAACATTTGTAATGTTTATCATACTGATAAGTAATGGCCGTTTTCATGATTACATGGGTTTATAGTTGGAAAGAAAAAAAAATGGTGGAGTTAGTACACTAAAGAGGCTGCAAGGNTTTTTCATGATTACATGGGTTTATAGTTGGAAAGAAAAAAAAATGGTGGAGTTAGTACACTAAAGAGGCTGCAAGGGTGAGAAGAAAGAACTTCTATTATATGGTTCCCGAGAGTTGGCGCATGAGCACCAGCAACATCAGGTTATTCTGCCCACTACAATATCTCGGCATCGATCCAACGACTACTAAACTTCAGAGCGTACAGGTAAATCACTGATGCACCGTATCGTCAAATTCTCGCTCGCTTCTGACAAATGAGATAACCATAGCAGTTTTTATATTTTAAGTGTTAAACTTAATATTAATAGGTTTATGCTTCCTTAATATTAAATCCATAAATATAATAACGCTTAAACCAAATTGACACGTTAAATATTATTACGTTCTGTGAAATCCTATTCATGTATGAACTTATCGACAATATTTATGCTTGTAATATTTAAATTTAACTTGATTTAAAATTCAGAACAAATAAACTGACATGTTTCGAGGTAAATTTACACCAATGAATAATATTTTTAATGGTTTCATCATGGGAATAATAATAATTAGTAAGTGCAGGCCTTGACAAAATCATAAGACCAACCTACAATGGAACAATTATCACGTGAGTCCACAATACGATACATAAAAAATGAATATATTGACTAAACATTGAATAATCCTTCGTTATAATTTATGGCGTGATAAATATTATACCATACTGTGATGAAGACGCCCGCTTTATTTTATACGTCTCTTAAAACAAAATGGGTACGCTTGGCAGAAAAAATATGTCGCAAATGATTTCTGCTACTACTAAATGTAATGAATTTGCTTTATTTTTAAGAAGAAGTTATATTTGCTTTATAATACTTGCCTTCNTTCTGCTACTACTAAATGTAATGAATTTGCTTTATTTTTAAGAAGAAGTTATATTTGCTTTATAATACTTGCCTTCCACTAGCTTTTGTTTCGTCGTGTTACATAACATTCTAAACTCCTACTAAATGTTACAGCGTACCAGCACAATAAACGCGCGTGGTATTGACGTTAGTCCGAGTTCTGACGGACATTGCCGAAAGGAGTCCGAAATGCCATTTCCCAACTCCGCGACACCAACACTGGCCTCTCAAAGTCAGTCTACTTCATACAGAGCTTTAGCTCGGATCAGTCAAAGCAACCGAGGCCTAAAAGTACGAGAAGAAAAAGATATTTCGATACGTTAACTTGTAAGTAATAAGATGAATTTGTTTAGTAATTTAGAATAGTTTATCGAAAGAATTGCGTTGTTTTCTAAACCGTTGTGTTTTGTATTCCCGCGCTTTTCCAATGTCATTAGCTTCATTCAGATTAGTGTCACTGAGAGATAGGAAGAAGAAGAAGAAATATATGTACAAATCAACGTCAGTTTCACGTAGAATCGAATTGAGTTAATTGTAGTCAACTTATTCACATGTGTTCGATAACATTAGTCAACTGCTCAAAGTAATCACTAAGACTCACGCAAAACTTGTTAGTTGCGATAAGCAATTTCGGGAAAAAAAAATTAATGCATGCCTGCTGGGTACGTAACAAGAAATGGTTTACGTGCGTGTGTGTATAAATATATATATATACATATCGTATATATCTTAAATACGGGGAAATTCTTGAAGGCACAACTTTGTTAAAAACATTATATATATATTTAAATTGCAACATAGTTTTATGTCAGTGAATATGATACTACTTTGACGTAAGTGAATACGTATGGATTAATACTTAATTATGATGATATTTTTATTCCATGTAAGTTTTCGGAACTGTTTTATAATCAACATTACGTGATTTCATAATACTGGTAATGCATTACTTTTGGTTGTGAAACGAATAAGCAAAGGTGAGCGAGTGAAGAGATTTGGGCGGCTCTGAACAGTGAGATTTTGAGAGTCGATGAAGGTGAAGCGAGGTGAGTATGGAGCAACTTCAAAATGAAAGGTCGAGGGGAACGGGAGGTCCCCGAGAAAACCCGATGACCAGCGGCATCGTCCGGAACGATTCCCACATACGAAAATCCGGGAGTGACCCCGCCGGGAATCGAACCCAGTTCACCTTGGTGGGATGCGAGTAGTTTAACCACTAAACGACTGCGGCCCCAATAAGGAAAAATTCTTTGTTTATGTTATAAGCTCGCGAAAGTTATTGTGCCTTAAGGGAAATACATGTATCTCGGAAACAGTTTCAATCGTATAAATGTTCACCCAAAAAAATACGTGGCTAAAAAGGGATTCCCAGAGTTTTGTGTTTTGCTCAGTGACACAAATGAGAAATTCGCACATGCTCACTTCCTAATTAGTTCAAAACTTTCAATTAGACACCTCTTGTTACATTTAGTACTTCATAATACTGCTATTTAGTTTTAATTTATAGATAAAATGAGACGTTTTTAATGAACTAAGCTTACTGTGTTCAGATATGTTATGCTAAAAAACTTCCTTACGAAGACTGAGTTTACGCAAAAATGTAACACTGTGGGGGTAAATTGCAATGCGAAGCAACAAAATATAAGTACGTATAAGACTTTGCAAAACTAAGTTAAAATTATAATTTTTTGTACAAATAATTTTATCGTAAATTTCAAATTGTTTTGAGATTTAAGTGTTGATATTGCATTCCTTTCTAAATATTATTCAATACATTTACCATGCGTGCAGCTGTGGTAAACTGAAGTGCAGATATAAATTAATAGAATATTCTCTCACAGTCGTGCTTTCTTTCAGGCGCACGTAAACAACTTCCAAAATACTTTAAAATTTAAATAATACGCAACGTAGCTCCCGCCTAATTCCGTGCCAACATATACCAAATTTTAATTAATAGCAAATTGTGATGATACCGTTAGGATCACTATTCCATCGTTACATAAAGATAAAGCACCTACTTCTAACAAATGTGACGTTATGCGAAGAAAATATAGATCTTGGTAGTATTGTCGCAAGACGTATTGTAAGTGAAAATTTAATGGCTACAAAATCTACCGAATTGCAAAAACATTTTGTCTATTAGGATGATTTTATTTGCGTAATGATACAGCGGCAGTCTGTCAAGCTGATGTTTGCGTGGCCGTCATTTATAAAGTTTTAAAGTTGTGAAATTTTAGTTTAANACAGCGGCAGTCTGTCAAGCTGATGTTTGCGTGGCCGTCATTTATAAAGTTTTAAAGTTGTGAAATTTTAGTTTAATTTTGTAAGAGTAAAAATATTTGTGATTCAGCATTTTTATGTTACATTATGTCATTCAGTCTTCAGTCGCTTAAATGACTAACATACAAAATTGTTCCAAGTTATTGATTTACGATATTAGCAGCGTTCGTGTTTTAATATAAAACTTTGAGGGTAATTCAATACAAACGTAAATTTTCATCGCGGGAACGACACAACTGATTGACACTTAAGTGGCCAAAACACACGTGGCCACTTGTAATCTGGATTCATTGGCCAAAGGTGGAAAATCATGAGTAGGTCTTACAAGTTCCAGAATTGTTATATTTTCAATAATTGTGAGAGGGAATTAAAAAAAAAGCGGGCACGAATTTATAATTACTCATGATCACTGCTTTATAATGAGCAAGAAACCAAATTACGTCTATGCAAGGTGCATGGGACAGATTACATATTCTAAAGCAATACATTTTCAAAATATTTGCAAATTAAGTTCGAACAATTTTTTTTATTCACATTATTTTAAATTTCTCATAAAATACTATAACTGGCAAAGTGTAAAGTATCACTATAGAAATGGAAACTGCATATGCACATGGGAAACGTAGTGAACGCAGACTGGCAGGTTTCCTCGGGGTTCTCCTAATTCCTCCTCTTTTGTATTCTGTAGTTGATCCATCTCCATCTCATTTCACCTTAATGGCACTTAAGACGACGTAGAGAGCCCTCTTCCAGCAAACCTCTCAACTCAATGGANTCCATCTCATTTCACCTTAATGGCACTTAAGACGACGTAGAGAGCCCTCTTCCAGCAAACCTCTCAACTCAATGGAACTTTCTATACATACACACACAAAAACACAGTACACGTAGTATGATGTTACAAATTATCGGGGATGGTGTATATAGGAACTCCAACTTGGAAATACCTCAGTCAAAAGTTATTAACCAAAAACCGTCGTGGAATGCCTTGTCAAATGGAATAAAAAACTTTAGCATAGGTCTTGTTCGTGGAATTATTAATTTAAATATCTTCAAGTCACTAAGCCAACATTGAAAACAATTGTTAAAAATCGCGTCCTCCAGCNTCCATCTCATTTCACCTTAATGGCACTTAAGACGACGTAGAGAGCCCTCTTCCAGCAAACCTCTCAACTCAATGGATCTTTCTATACATACACACACAAAAACACAGTACACGTAGTATGATGTTACAAATTATCGGGGATGGTGTATATAGGAACTCCAACTTGGAAATACCTCAGTCAAAAGTTATTAACCAAAAACCGTCGTGGAATGCCTTGTCAAATGGAATAAGAAACTTTAGCATAGGTCTTGTTCGCGGAATTATTAATTTAAATATCTTCAAGTCACTAAGCCAACATTGAAAACAATTGTTAAAAATCGCGTCCTCCAGCAGTGATAAAGTTATGACGTCACAATAATTATTGTGTTACATCTAGTTTAATATCTCCAAAGTCGTCGAACGATATCACATGCAGTTAGATTTATTGTCAAAGAGTACTTTTTGTTCTCGACCTCACAAGAAAAATATTAAGTGTAATCGTATAAGGCAAATGAGCTAGCCGAGAAACCGGAAAAACCTTTTACTGTTCACTTTTCAGGGACTGAAGTCTAAGGATTTTAAAAGTTTTTTTATTCGAAAATATTTATATGCAATTAGCCCATAACCAAAATACAAATTATAAGGTATAATTTTTATTTTATAAATTGATTCTCAATATGTGTTACAAACATAAAATGTATTATCAAAACTAAAATAAAATAATTCGTTAGACGAAGAATACCAAATAGAATATTTATATGTAATTTTACATGTAAACGGTTTGTACAGAAAAACAGTCTACGTTAAATCAAATAATAAATTTAAGGAAATAAATGATTAAAAAAATATTAGAATGCTATAACTCTTAATGCGATTAACAAATATTTCCTCGCGAAGGAAGGCGTAGATTTAGATAATGTAATCACAGATTGTGAAATATAATATAAATAAGAATTTTAAATGCAAATAGCAAAGTATAATATAAAGCTGGTAGTGGTTTCCGATACAAGAAAGAAAGATTTAAAAAATTAAGAATTAAAGAAACTAATATAAAATACACTGTTGTAAAATGGAAAGTGAACACCTGGACGCAATGATCCCACTTGAATGGATGTTTTATTGAATAATTATACAGGTTCTACAATATATGTGATAATGATCACAGAGTCGTACACCTATGGACAGGGGATACAGAGTGTCTTAAACAACAATATCAGTATCTTGTGTAGCCAGCCGCCTTTAGAGACTTAGCAGTTATGCANAGGATACAGAGTGTCTTAAACAACAATATCAGTATCTTGTGTAGCCAGCCGCCTTTAGAGACTTAGCAGTTATGCAGTCGTGAGTAGAGGCAATCAAATAGGTGTTGGATGTCATCTTGGGGAATAATGTTTCACGCCAATTCCACCTGTTGTGGCATTTGTTTGAGGTTTGTTGACGGTATTGCAGACGCAGCAAACGCAGTCCAATCGTATTACACACATGTTCAATGGGGGACATGTCGGGTGATTATGCTGGCCAGGCGAGTTGACGAACACCTTCAAGAGCGCATTGGGTAACACAAGACGAGTGTGCACGAGCATTGACCTGCTGGAAGAGGCCTCTCTTTAGCGTTAATGGAAACGCAACAAAATAAGCTGAATTATGTTCTGGAAGTAGCGTTCACTGTTCAGTGTTCCCTGTACAAACACCAGAGGCGTACGGCTATTTCCTCCCCAGACCATGATGCCACGAGTTTGTCCTGCATATCGCTGCCGCATACACCGTGGTTATTGCCACTCTCCTTGTCGGCCCCGCACTCACAAACGACCGTCACTGGCGCCAAGGCAGAATCTGCTTGCATCACTAAACACAACACCTTGCCATGCATCTCTCCAGTTGTAATGTCCGCGACACCATCCCAGGCGGGCTGCAATTTGGTGAGATGTGAGAGGAAGCCTGGCGAGCGACCCTTGATCCTAGCCCAGCGTCTAACAAACGGCTGGTGATGGTCCTAGCTGACACCCTGGGTGCAACAGTGGCACTAATCTGTACGGCGGTCGCCATGCGATAAGCAATAGCTGCTCGTCTGATGCGGCGGTNCTGGGTGCAACAGTGGCACTAATCTGTACGGCGGTCGCCATGCGATAAGCAATAGCTGCTCGTCTGATGCGGCGGTCCAGGCGGGAATCCGTATGCCACTGCCGTCTGGAAATAGGTTGATGAGCATGTGCACCATCGTTGGACCACCGGCACCACCAATTATGCACAGCAGACACTTCACGTCCTAATCGTTGTGTAATTCGTCGGAAGGACCATCCAGCCTCCCTCAGGCTCACAATACGACCTTGTTGAAAGTCCGTTAATTGCACGAAGTGTGTTCGTCTATGATGTCGTGGCATCTCTACAATGCTTACTACACACAAGCCGATGCTTGAAACAATACACTACTCTTTCAGCGTATCAACTACTTTTGTATTGCGCCCAGCAGTGTTATTCCTACACTGTAAAAAAATCTGGCAAACTTCCTAAACAGCAATGGAAGGTTTTAAACTACACAGTATATGGAAATAGTACTACGTATCAGGCTTATTGTATGGGAATGTTTATCAGCGCTACAATACAAAGTTCGGAATTTCCCTACGCATTTGACTATTTCCTAAGCAACTGTAGGAACGTTACCATGGATATATGGGAAAATATTTTATCATTAGCGCTTTGTCACTGTACGTATACACTGATATGGTAAATTAAAAANATCATTAGCGCTTTGTCACTGTACGTATACACTGATATGGTAAATTAAAAAATAATTTCTTAGAGTGTAGAACGTGGTTCCTACTCTGTCCACAGCACGGAACTGTTAATAATTGCATGTTCTGCCCTCTATAAGTGCCCCATGCTCATATAGTCTTTCTACGTCACCGCTTTAGTGTTCATTTTTCATTTTCCGCAAGTGTATTTAATATATGAAACTTAAAGCGTANTTCTTTCTACGTCACCGCTTTAGTGTTCATTTTTCATTTTCCGCAAGTGTATTTAATATATGAAACTTAAAGCGTATCCCAAATTTTGTAGCCGAATGCAAATAAATGGTCCTTTCTTAAGTGATGATATATTTTTAATTAAATTTCTAGGACTTGTAGTACATTGACTATAAGCAAATGGCCAATTCGATCGCAGTGGTCGCAGAGCGAGTATATTATTTCAAATTTTAGAATAATAATTTTTTTTAGATAAATTATAAAGATTGTTGTTACAATTTTTAGGNTAATAATTTTTTTTAGATAAATTATAAAGATTGTTGTTACAATTTTTAGGGTCCCAAAAGTGGTGCAGAACCGGTATGATTTTATCTACTAATATACTGTCGAAGTCAGAGAGTCTAAGACTGGGTGCCCGAGCAGCACAGTTTGAAGGATGCACAACTCTGGAGATGTATTAAGCAACAGGTTCTAGTATACTACGTTACTATTGGAACTACATAATCGGTTTGAGACAGCGTGACATCCCAAAATTGGCATGATGGCATTTCTTATCCGTTCGCGCCACATCTCTGACTGAAATATGTTGAATGTAATTGCCAGGGACTCAGCGAAAACATGCCAGTAAGCTGATTATAATATCATGTTTTACAAGTATGCAACGAACAATAAACTCATGGAAAGACCCTTAAAAAAAGTACATCACATTTCCCTAAAAAAATTTTCATTTTACGAAGACAGTATATTAAATCATGCTTACGAAAATACATCACATTTATTTATACACAATATTGAATAAATTATGTAAATTTCTTAAAGTGATTGGTGATCTTCTCCAGAGTTGATGTAGGTTATCATTCGTATTCAGCAGATTTTAAAAAAGTTATCTAACAAAAACAGGCTACAACAAAATGTAAAAAGCGAGACACAACATTTGTATTTATGAACAATATCGTAAAGAATAACTATCTAGACATTACTGTAAAATTTTTTATGAATAGTAAGCTTTATTTAATGTTACTTCATGTATTCATATAGTTGTATGTTTATTCAAAAATGAGAATCATAATATATATATATTTATTTCATATTACGCCTTGCAACGAATAATATTAAAATTTAATTTTTAATTTATTTTGTTTGATTTTATTTACATCATTCGAGTTGAGTTGAGAGATTTGGGCAACTCTTATCAAGGAGGTCTTTAGAGCCGATGAGGGTGAAATGAGGTGAGAATAGAGCAGCGGCGGAAGGCAAGGGCGGGGAAAACGGGAGATCCCCGAGAAATCCCGCCGACCAGTGGCATCGTCCAGCACTATTCCCACATGCAAAAATCCGGGAGTGGCCCGGCTGGGGATTGAATACGGTTCGCCTTGGTAAGAGGCGACAAGTCTAGCCGCTCAGCCACCGCGGCCCTTATTGACATTCGAAACATTGTACTTATTTTTTTTTTCCTCTTTTTTGTGGTTTTGTAAATATAATTTCGTGGATTTTCAAAAATGCTTTCTTCACATTTGGTTTTTATTTATCGTTTTTCACTCTATTTAGTTTATTTTTAGTACCCTTTTGAAACGATTCGCATGTTTTTGTAGCTCTTCATACCTTTTTTGTTCTTTTTCGCCCAATGTGTATAAATGCAGATCATATTCGTTATTTTCCACGCACTTATGTTATTTTTCACTTACTTCTGTCAGTTTTAACTCTAATTAATTTGTCTTTTTTTCTTATTCGTAATTCTTCCTTTATTTTCGTTATTTTAAACGGCTGGCTTTTATTGTCTCCAATCATCATTATTCAATACCTTTCACCAAGTGGACTAGTATTAACATTGCTAGAGTTTCGGAGCGCTTAAAATTTTAATTTTAATCCGATCAGATGGAATGCCTCCAGCTATGGTTTCTTATAAACACAAGAAATTACTGATATAACTGATGAGTCTACTTTCCTTCCTCTACTTGGGTGCAAATTATTTTTTTTTACGAAATTCTTAAATGCTTAGACGGTAGGTAGGCCTCAACGTCACGTTGACAGCAATATCATTATAGATGTAACCAGAATCATATACTAGAGTAGTGAGACAATTACTTACTCACACGTTGCTTAACCGGGACTCGAACACAGAAAACCTCGTAAAAATAAACTAGAGTGCAATCAATTTCATTACGGGGGTAGTACTCAGACCATCAATTTCGGATGTAATCAGTGTGATGTCCAGCATGATAGGGTTAACACACCTGACATGTTTACATTTTGAAGATTGGTATCTGGGCCACTTAAGACACGTAGGTTTACTTGGCCAACTGTAATGCAACTTGTGTGAAGAATTTGAAAGATTGTTTGGTCCCCGAAAAATCGCATAAAACTTATTTTCTTAATCGGTGCTACCTAAAAATATTACCAAGAAATAAGTTCTGTATACGATGCTCTTAATTGTTCCTGTGAGCATAGAAAGTTTAGTTGAATTTATTATTATTTTACAGATATGAAAAACTTATACAAGATTTTTGTATATTCGCCATTTGAAAAATTGTGTATGCCCCCCACTTTAGTCATGTAATTTTACACGGATTTCTGTAGCACTAATAATGTGCGAAATTTGGTGGAAATTAGTTTTATTGTTCCGGAAGTATGGCAAAATTTTCAGTTTTTTCACTTGGAATCATTTTGCAAAAAAGCCGGTAAAAGAGCATCTCTATGCACAATTGATGCTGCACACATATACAATTTTAATTCAAGTTATTTATATTAACACCATTGAAATAGACCTGCCACACCTAAAATATGTTAGTTTATATTCGCCAGTTGCATTCACTGCTTGCATAAAATTTTTTGTGGAAATCTGTTGATTGGACCTTGAGATATGGCATAAAACATCAATTAGTTTTTTCATTTGAAGATCTTCATAAATTGAGGACAAAAAAAACCTTATGTATTACAAAGTTAGTTGATTTTCATAGCTAGAGTATACAAATTTAAGTTAAAATTGGTTATGTAGTTTTGTAAATATAGTTTACTAACCGAAATTTTTTTTATAGCCATCATTTTAAAAATAAGGTTTTTGTAGACTTAAAACATATAAATTAATATGGCCTGTCACAGTAAGAAATCAGATGTTTTTCCCCAAGATGTGATCCAAAAACTTTATACTTTCATACGGGGCTATCTTTCAAAATGGCGGAGAAACGATGCTCTGTACGGACAAATTTGACGTATATGATATATACTGCCAAGATACAAATTTAAGTTGAAATTTGTTTAATAGTTTCGTAGATAGATCATAATAAGCTAAAATGTTTATATAGACGCCATTTAGAAAATAAATGCCTGACCCACTCAAAACATACCAGTTTACATAGCCTGTCGTGGTGCTCCGTGTTTGCAAAATTTGGTTGAAATCCGTTGGTTATTTATGCATATCTAGCATTAAAATATTAATATGTCATGTGATGCTGTTTTAAAAAATGGTGTACAAAAGAGACTTTGTGTGGGCACATTTAATGGTTCTAATATATAATAGCAGAATAAAAAGTTACATTGAAATTAATTGCACAATTTCGATGATATACCATACAAAACAAAAACAGCTATACTACCCCCATTTTGACTATAAGTTTTTCACGTACTTGAAACATGCGAGTTTACAATATTTGCCACAGTACTACTTGTTTGCCATATTTGGTAGGAATCGGTCATTTGTTTCCCGATTTATTACACAAAATTTTTTCTTATTTGCTTGAACCTATCATACAAAATGACAGACTAAAGAGGCTTAGTGTAGACACATATGCTAATTCTAATATGTACTTCCATCATACAAAGTTAAGATGGTATTGATTACATGTTTTCGACGATAAAGCAGAATATGCTAAAATGGCTATATAGCCGCCAGTTTTAAAATAAGTGTTTGATATAATTAAATTACGCCTCTTTAAATTATCTGCTGCAGTACTACTTGTTTGCCAAATTTGGTAGAAATCCGTCCATGGTTTTCTGAGATATGATACGTTATGAATGCATGTAGTACTACCTCACAAAATTGTGTAAAAATTGTTGTTTTTTTGCAATATGAATTTTGTAATAGATACTGTTAGCACACAAAATGTTATCTAAATTGGTCTAACTTTATGGTACTTATACTAAATGAAACAAAACAATTTTTGTATGGCCACCGTTTTGAAAATAATTGCCTCATCAATTTGAATTGTATACGATTAGATCATGTACAATAAATTTCCTTTCTTTCAAAATTTATCGTGAATTGGTTAAGTAGGTTCCGAGATATAATGTAAAATATTTTTTATTCCGTTTAGTCCTATGTTCCAAATTGACTGACCAACAAAAATATTAATTTTTAAATTCTCTGCTTAAAAGGTGCGCAGTCAATATGCAAAATTAGTCTAAAATATGTTAAATGGTTCGAGATTTATATTTCCACCTACATTTTTAATGGCCACCATTTTTAAGGTAAGTGCCCAGCGTGGTCGAAAATTATAAAAGTCAGATGTCCTTACTAAATACTATATGTGTACCGAGTTTGGTGAAATTCGGTTCAGGCTTTCGAAAATTGAAAATGGGTGACACACATACGCATATACACTCATACACACATGCAATACACTTATATACACACAGACAGGAAATTGATATCATAAGTTTTTCTTTCCTTCAGGAAGTAGGCTAACAATGACAGCTATTTGTAATATTAATTTAAAATAAAAATACAAATATGTGAAGGCAAGTAGTTTCATCAAATTAAGAATGCCCCAAAAGTCACGCAAGAAGTAATGTTGATAGAAAACACAGGTTTTTAATTACAAATTGTAAATTTTTTATTGAATCATTAAGTATACAGTATAAGGTTATGTATGGAATAGCATCTCGGGTAAATGGCCTCCACGGCTTTTCTGGCACACATGTATTCTTTTGTCGAAATTTTCCATGACCGTTTTGTATAAATGTGGCTGAATGTCGTTGATACAGCGCTCAATTTCCTCCTTCAATGCGTGGGTGGTCGTGGGCTTGTTAGCATAAACCTTAGACTTCAAAAAAACCCCCCCAAAAAAGACCAACGCCTTTAAATCACATGATCTGGGAGGCCAATTCAAATAACCAAAACGGGACATTACACGACCAGGAAACGACTCAAGCAGTAATTGAATTGTTTCTCAGGCTGTATGGCATGTGGCACCGTCTTGTTGAAACCACATGTCGTCCACATCCATATCTTGCAATTTAGGCACAAAAAACTGGATTATCATGTCGCGATAGTGAACACCATTAACTGTTATTGCCTGACCAGCTGCATTTTCGAAGAAGAATGGTCCGATGATACCTCTAGCCCAAAATCCGCACCACACAGTGACACATTGTGGATGCATTTGTTTCCCAACAATCACTCGTGGATTTTATGAACCCCAAATGCGACAATTTTGACGATTAACGATGCCATCAACATGAAAATGAGTCTCATAGCTTGAAGATGATTTTGTTCGAAAAATCAGCATCCACTTGTTGTTCCATAATCCATTCAACGAACTCTCTTCGCTGAGCGTGGTCAGTAGGCTTCAGTTCTTGAGGCACTTGAACTTTGTAAGCATGAAGATGCAAATCTTCCGTGAGAATACGCTGTAGAGAGCTTCTCGAAATGTCGAATTCTTGACCACGGTGCCGGATTGATGTTTCTGGACTCTCAGCAACACTCTCACCAACTGCTTCGATGTTTTGTGAACGACTTGTTGAAGGACGGCCAGAGTGTCTAAGATCACTAATTGATCGAGACTCCCTGAATTTTTCAATTAATCTCTTCACAGTTGATGAACTTAAACCACTATTCCGACCATATTTTGTACGAAAATTGCGAACTGTAGCTGCCAAACCTTCATTATTTTAAAAATTTTGCTCAACCAACAATGAAAACGCCATGTTCTTTCGTGTAGTGCTCCATTTTTACTAACCCTGAACTATCAGCTGTCACGCTGTCTTGTGTTTATCGTTGGCAACACTTTACCGCACAAATGGTGCGAAAGTCTAATCTTGTTTGAATTTTGGGACATCTTTTATAACTTACTATTCATTATTGTTTTAACATTCATGTATAAATAGTTATTATTAATGATAATGTTTATAAATACAGAATTTGTTTCTCNTTCATTATTGTTTTAACATTCATGTATAAATAGTTATTATTAATGATAATGTTTATAAATACAGAATTTGTTTCTCGCTGTTATTTGAACCTAAAATCACAAATTAAACTTAATAAGTATTTTTGGTTTTAGTTGTATTTTTGTTTAGTAACGGTTTATTTCCACCATTTTAGTTTTTACGGTTCTGTAGTTCAATAAGAAAAATCCAAAACGTTTGTGAATTTAATCGTTTGTCTGCCTACGTGTGTATGTCAACTGGCTATACTATACAAGACAACATCATGTTTTGTGTAGTAACGTAATACATTGTGATGACAAAAATTCCTTAGAGTCAAAAGGAAGTGAAAATATATCGGTAAAGTGTTATAATTGCTAGTAGAAATTTACAGCACTGCCCGTGGTATCTATATTAGTATTTATAAGCATTAACATAAAGAAGTACTGCTTAAACATCTACCTACTTTTGTTATTACTCATCCAAAAGCAAACGTATGGTTCCACCGCACAGTGGGACCAAATCCCGAAAAGCTGGTCAAAACCTTAAATGATTATGAAGTAGAGTAATAGTCGGAATAAAAGTAGTTCAAGAGGTCGGTGATTACATATCCAAAGACAAAGTTACTGCTATTAAATACTGCGCCTAAACTGTGGCGGACACAAATATTGAAAATATATCAGGATTTAATAAAAAGAAACATATGAGGATTTTAGAACTCTTATAAAACTTTTGAAAACACTTTTTTNAAATATATCAGGATTTAATAAAAAGAAACATATGAGGATTTTAGAACTCTTATAAAACTTTTGAAAACACTTTTTTATAAATGATTATAAAATATTTGATTACATATATTAATGCTCAAATATAACATTTGGAAAGAGACCCCAAATATTTCGGGAGTGATTTGTTGTGGAAAATGAGGTTTACATATGGTATGCTATGTAGGGGAATGTTGCTGTCANCAAATATTTCGGGAGTGATTTGTTGTGGAAAATGAGGTTTACATATGGTATGCTATGTAGGGGAATGTTGCTGTCAATGGGCAGTGGTGTATGTATAGGGCTTTTGGCACAGGCATCAGGCACCCGGTTCCGAATTCATCCACCATCTTGGTTGACGTCACAGGCGCGATCGGCGACCTTGTTTATCTCTCCCATCGTCGCTTCCAACCCACGGCCGGCTATTCCTGCTACCCGTAATCCCCAAAATGATTTAAATATAAACATTTTAATACAAAAATATTTTATAAAAAATGTAATAAAAACATTTAATATTGGTTTTTTTTTAAATATCTGCCTGCTACCTTCGATCTCTAATAACGAGTGCCCGTTTGCGTAAAAAATAAATTGCGACAATGTCGCCGCAGATCAGAGTATTATTTTTTTCAATTTATATATTGGCTTTTATAAATTAAAAGTAAATGAAAGTGAGTTTTATTGCTACGAACTTAATGGCACACATCATTGGGGCATACTGATGTCCTCCACTACCGACAAGGAGTCAATAATATAAAATTAATAAAAATAATATTATTAATTAAAATATGTTTTATAATGAAAAAAAGTAATGCACAGGTAATTAGTGTTATATATCACCGGACTCGTATTTTCAAGGATAATAAGATCATAATATCATAACGATTATGTAACCCAATTTGAGGTCCATCATATTGGATTAAATAAGTATTCCCTCCACCCTTCCACCTACACACTACCTCCTCCCCTACACTCAGCTTGCATAGACTTGTTCGCATAAGGCAAGTGGCTGTCCAGCCTTATCATCAAAAATAATCGTAAAACGATCAGTCATCTANCATAGACTTGTTCGCATAAGGCAAGTGGCTGTCCAGCCTTATCATCAAAAATAATCGTAAAACGATCAGTCATCTAGAAATCAATGAATTCATAAATAATTAAAATGATTCTATTTAAATGTATCATATCTAATGTTGTAAAAATGCTGAAATCTTTAAAAATAAATATTAATGTATCCAAATGTATGTTTTAATGCAACATTTGTTTAGAAAATATAATAATGTAAAATTTGCACTTTCTTATGGCAACTGGTAACATTACAAAAAAAAAAACCCCAGAATCGGGATTTGTAACCACGACCACTCGTACACTGCTCTGACCACTGAGCTAATCAAAAGGCTATGGAGTTCGATGCTTTAATGCTGTATATTAGATGCCTAAACGAAGAGGCTGCATTCCCTCGTAAAATTATATTAATGTGTTAAATATTTAGTTATATTATTTTTATATTTCTTTTAAGTCAGTGCATATATGTCTTATGAACAGTATTAATTTTGAGCTGATTTTCTGTAATTTATTTAAAGGCAAGAGATTCATNTAAGTCAGTGCATATATATGTCTTATGAACAGTATTAATTTTGAGCTGATTTTGTGTAATTTATTTAAAGGCAAGAGATTCATTATAAGATCTCGTAATTTTTGTAGTCTCGGTCTGAATATTAAATAAGATTATGTACACATACGAACACTTAAAGTTTTTTTTATATTCGTTAATAATAATTATGTAGCAAACCACATTTTCACAAGTCATGTTGTAAGCAAGTAAATATTTATAAGCATAGGCGAATATAGTTTGCGAACTCTTAGGGCCAGTCTCCTGAAATTCAGTTTGCAAGTATAATTTCTAGCTCCAGGTATGTATGTATATATGTTAAAGCGATTTATAACAATAGTGATAAGCTAAGTAAAAAAAAATTATCTTTGAATTATAGAATTTTTTAACGAAATCAGTTTATAACAGTGTGGCTACGATATAGAGTTAAAAAATTAAATAATCAAGATTTTTAAATTTCTTAAAATATATTACTACAAAAGCACTCAAAAAATATTCATGTTCATCCATGCAGAGCTCAGACACATAAGCATCAGCTAGAGAGTCCACACATGTGCACACAGGAGACTATCTCCACCCAAGATTGACTCTACACAAGACCAATTCCACCCAAGATTGATACTACCCAAGATTAACTCCATCCTTGACTGACTCTACCCAAGACTAATTCTACCCGAGATTGAATCTACCCAATCCCAACTTTACTCAAGACTAACTCTNCATAGACTTGTTCGCATAAGGCAAGTGGCTGTCCAGCCTTATCATCAAAAATAATCGTAAAACGATCAGTCATCTATAAATCAATGAATTCATAAATAATTAAAATGATTCTATTTAAATGTATCATATCTAATGTTGTAAAAATGCTGAAATCTTTAAAAATAAATATTAATGTATCCAAATGTATGTGTTAATGCAACATTTGTTTAGAAAATATAATAATGTAAAATTTGCACTTTGTTATGGCAACTGGTAACATTACAAAAAAAAACCCCCAGAATCGGGATTTGTAACCACGACCACTCGTACACTGCTCTGACCACTGAGCTAATCAAAAGGCTATGGAGTTCGATGCTTTAATGCTGTATATTAGATGCCTAAACGAAGAGGCTGCATTCCCTCGTAAAATTATATTAATGTGTTAAATATTTAGTTATATTATTTTTATATTTCTTTTAAGTCAGTGCATATATGTCTTATGAACAGTATTAATTTTGAGCTGATTTTCTGTAATTTATTTAAAGGCAAGAGATTCATTATAAGATCTCGTAATTTTTGTAGTCTCGGTCTGAATATTAAATAAGATTATGTACACATACGAACACTTAAAGTTTTTTTTATATTCGTTAATAATAATTATGTAGCAAACCACATTTTCACAAGTCATGTTGTAAGCAAGTAAATATTTATAAGCATAGGCGAATATAGTTTGCGAACTCTTAGGGCCAGTCTCCTGAAATTCAGTTTGCAAGTATAATTTCTAGCTCCAGGTATGTATGTATATATGTTAAAGCGATTTATAACAATAGTGATAAGCTAAGTAAAAAAAATTATCTTTGAATTATAGAATTTTTTAACGAAATCAGTTTATAACAGTGTGGCTACGATATAGAGTTAAAAAATTAAATAATCAAGATTTTTAAATTTCTTAAAATATATTACTACAAAAGCACTCAAAAAATATTCGTGTTCATCCATGCAGAGCTCAGACACATAAGCATCAGCTAGAGAGTCCACACATGTGCACACAGGAGACTATCTCCACCCAAGATTGACTCTACACAAGACTAATTCCACCCAAGATTGATACTACCCAAGATTAACTCCACCCATGACTGACTCTACCCAAGACTAATTCTACCCGAGATTGAATCTACCCAATCCCAACTTTACTCAAGACTAACTCTANTGACTGACTCTACCCAAGACTAATTCTACCCGAGATTGAATCTACCCAATCCCAACTTTACTCAAGACTAACTCTACCAAATACGAACTCTCCCCAAGATTAACTTTCCCCAATACTAACTCTACCCAAAATTGACTCTACCCAAGATTTACTCCACCTGAGAATGACACCGCCCAAGACAGANCCCCAATACTAACTCTACCCAAAATTGACTCTACCCAAGATTTACTCCACCTGAGAATGACACCGCCCAAGACAGATTCCTGCCATACCACCCACATATAAAAACAAACGATAAACAATCTCGAAAATAGTATCCTAATAAAAATTGCGTAGNCTCCTGCCATACCACCCACATATAAAAACAAACGATAAACAATCTCGAAAATAGTATCCTAATAAAAATTGCGTAGCTAACATCTTCGCACAAAATCTTTGCAAAACATTTCTACCAGAACTAGCCATACCAAAGGGTCATACAAAACTACCAAGCCAACTTACCAGGCACACTGACCAGGCCAACAAATTAAATGCAAAACATTCTTCAGAAATATTCTTTAAAAAATTTCGCCATTTCATTCGTTCGCCATATAGAACTCAGTCGATTTTAAATGACCCGAGTAAAGCACATTTCTTCAGATTGAACCATATCCCTCCTCCTGCACGCACTTACAGAAATGTTATTTAAAACAGATTCTGGCAATCGATTGTTTACACCACTGAATGAATAAGTATTTCAAAGAAGCAGAAGGGACTGTATAAGAAATTAAACTCGCATTTATATGTATACATAAAAATAATTNAATAAGTATTTCAAAGAAGCAGAAGGGACTGTATAAGAAATTAAACTCGCATTTATATGTATACATAAAAATAATTTTTTGCTTATTACATGCATTCTATCTTTATAATTATTTTGCACATTCGATCTTTACATTTAGGAGATGTTTGCAGATCATGGATAGTAGTAAAATGTTTCATCTGGTATAACCACGATCATTCAGTTNTTTACATTTAGGAGATGTTTGCAGATCATGGATAGTAGTAAAATGTTTCATCTGGTATAACCACGATCATTCAGTTAATCGATGATTGAAGGTATGTGAAAAATGTGTAAAAGATCGTCGCATTTTTGCAGGTGAATAATATTTCTGAGACTATCGACAAGTTCTTTCGGGCCTTCCGAAATATGTAACGAGCATTATTTACTCTTTCTGCCCTCTTCACAATACTTGTTGAAGGAAACGCTTTAGTTAAATGTGTATGAACGTCGAGAGAATCATCATCCTTCTCATCCGATACTTTATCAACAATGTCGTTATCTTTATTTTCATCAATGCTGTCTTCATGATCGTCTCCCCCTCCTGTTTGATCCTCAATATCACGTTCAATTTTATTTGTAGGAGTCGAACGGTCATCATCAGTATTTATACACGACAAAATTTATTTTAAAGTTCGTCGACTTCATGCGAACATATTGTAAGTGCATATTGTACACATGCCGATGCTACCACGCCTCATAGATCTCTCATTCCATCATTAACATTAACTATCCCGTCATCATAGTCTGCGGAATCAGTACCCCTCGATGCAGCAGGAGTTATTGACATCACTTGCTGTTACAAAGTTTAAAGCAATCTGTAACTGTTAGGTACAGCATAGGGACTTGAGTTCGAAGCCTGAAATCGTAAAATATATTTATTTTCTCGTGGACTTAGAAAAAATCAGACGTTTTCTCTGAGTCATACGACAATATATATAAAGGTCTGATATGCATGCTGATACCTTGGTTGATGTTCAAATGTTGAGAAGATTACATCAATTTTGAAGAATTATCTCGCTATACAGTGAAGATGATTTCCGAATACGAAGGCCTGCCTTTGAACTCAACTATTATGGAGCCACGACCTGCATCATCTATATGTGATTGTTGTCACTGCCGATTCTGCGATAGACTTATCCCCTTTTGTCACAATGCTTGGCAACATGACAAAACCATCTGTACGAAGAGTCCTTTCCGCATGAGGAAACATAACGACAAAGGCCACATTCAGTTTATGCAAGGCGACCATTGAAGTACCACATCAAGATCCTCAAGTATTCGCCTTTTGTAAGCCAGCAAGTGTTGCCGTTAATGCCTCCTGCTGCATCAATGAGTACTGATTCCAATGGCTATTATGATATGACAGTTAATGATAAAGATGGAATGAGTTACCTGCGTCGTACAGTAGAGTCGGCTAGGGCGAAATATTCACTTGCAAGACTTTCGCATAAAATCGAAGATCTGCAAAATAAATGGACATCAGCTCTTAATACCGATGACCATACAACTCCTGGTACAAAGAAAACAAATATTAATATAGTATTAAATACAGGAGGTGAAGATGACCATGAAGACAGCATTGATGAAAATGAACATGAAGACATTGATGGTGCTAAAGATAATGGTGAATTTCTCGATACTTTTACACTCTCTTTCACCAATTTTGCTGTAATGAGCAATGCGAAGAAGGCAGAAGATACCTAGAACACTAGTTAAATATTTCTTGAAGACCCAAATGAACTTGTTTATAGACTCAGACATTTGATTGTTTTGCAACAAGGTGGAGATTTCTCAAACATTAACGAGATGTCTTCAAACATTAGTGAACTGGAGGTAAGGAATTATATTTCATGATGTGATGAACTGTTTTCTTCTGATATTGTAATGTGTAAAATAAGCATTAAAATGTTAAAATAAAATAATTTTGTTTTAATTTTTTCGTGCTGTATCTTTTTATATATCATATCTTTAAATTGTGCAAAGAGCACTCGACTATTGAGCAAATATCTGCAAAACGAATATTAATGAAGACTNATATCATATCTTTAAATTGTGCAAAGAGCACTCGACTATTGAGCAAATATCTGCAAAACGAATATTAATGAAGACTTAAGTAAAAAAAAATCATGGATAGTGGATAACACACAAAACATTAATTCTATCGACATATACCAATTAGGAGGGAGTTGGTGAATTAATGTAATTTCTACACATATAGGTGGGGACAGACGGCAAACCGAAGGATTGATCGAAGGATCGATTGGGGATTGAGAATTATCGAGAGATTGATAACGATCAAAGGATTGGTGAGGACTGATGAGNATATCATATCTTTAAATTGTGCAAAGAGCACTCGACTATTGAGCAAATATCTGCAAAACGAATATTAATGAAGACTAAGTAAAAAAAAAATCATGGATAGTGGATAACACACAAAACATTAATTCTATCGACATATACCAATTAGGAGGCAGTTGGTGAATTAATGTAATTTCTACACATATGGGTGGGGACAGACGGCAAACCGAAGGATAGATCGAAGGATCGATTGGGGATTGAGAATTATCGAGAGATTGATAACGATCAAAGGATTGGTGAGGACTGATGAGGATTGAGGAGGATTGCAGAGGAGAATTACTGAGAATTGGTGAATAGTTGTGATGATTATTGAAGAATGGCGAGGAAGATTACTGATGATTGCTGAGGAGGATTGCACAGAGGATTGCAGAGGGATGCAAAGGATTGTGGAGGATTGTTGGGGAGTATTACTGAGTATTGGTGAGGATTATTGAGGTTTACGGAGAAGGGTCAATGATGATTTTTTGAGGTTTGCAGAGCAGGAGGATTACTGAGATTTGGTGAGATTTGTTGAGGATGGCTACACATTGCAGAGGAGGGTTTGGTGAGTATCAGTGAGAATTACTGAGGATTGCAGACTGGATAGGAAAGGATTGGTGAAATTAGAGAGGTTTGTTAAGGATTGCTGAAGAGGATTGGTGAGGAATGCTGAGGACTACTGATGATTGTAGAGGATTGGTGAGTATTTATGAGTGACTAAGGTGTGTGAAGAGATTTGGGCAGCTCTTAACAGTGATGTCTTGAAAGCCGAAAGATTGGTGGGGATTTCTGAGGATTTCATAGGAGGATTTGTGAGGATTGCTGAGGATTTGTGATGTTTGGTGAGTATTTCTGAGGATTGCCGAGGAGGATTTAAGAGGATTGCCAAAGATTGTGCAGGAGGATTGCTGATTATTTCTGGGGATGGTAGAGGAGGATTGGTGAGGGTGAGGATTGCAGGAAATTTAAGAAGACTAGTGATGAGAACTATTGAGGGTTGTGGAGAATTACAGAGGATGATTGCTTATGTTTCGTGAGGATTGTGGTGGAGTGCTGAAGATTGGTGTTTATTTGTGAGATGGATTACTGAGAATTGGTGAGGATTGGTGATATCAATTACTGATTGCTGAGGAGGATTGCACAGAGGAATGCTGATGATTGCAGAGGGTTGCAGAAGATTGCAGATGTTTAGAGAGGAGGATATTTGAGGATTGCTGAGGATTGGTGAGGAGAATAACTGATGTTTGGTGAGGAGGATAACTGATGATTGGTGAGGAGGATAACTGATGATTGTGGAGAATGTTTAGGGAAGGTTTGTTGAGGATTGCTTAGGAATATTGGTGAGAATTGTTGAGGATTGCTGAGTATTGTTGAAGAATGCTGAGAATTGCAGAAGAAAATTGTAAAGGATCGCTAGGGATTGCATAGNGAGGATTGCTGAGTATTGTTGAAGAATGCTGAGAATTGCAGAAGAAAATTGTAAAGGATCGCTAGGGATTGCATAGGAGGATTTGTGAATTTTGCTAAAGATTGTGGAAGGGGATTTGTGAGGATTGGTGAGGATTGGTGTTGATTTATGAGGATTGCAGATAATGTTTGTTGAGTATTGTTGAGGAGTGTGGAGGGGTATTGGTCGGTCTTAGGAGGATGATTGTTGAGGATTTCAGAGTAGGATCAGTGAGTTTTGGTGATGTTTTCTAAGGAGGATTGGTGATTATTGCAGAGGAGGATAAGGGAGAATAATGGACTATGAAGGAAGATTAATGAGGACTGCAGAGTATTGCTGAGTGTTATTAATGATTCGTGAGTATTGCAGAGGATTGCTGAGGTCTAGTAAGGATTTATGAGGATTGCAGAGGATTACTGAGGATTAGTAAGGATTGGTGAGGATTGCTGAGGATTAGAAAGGATTGGTAAGGATTTCTTTTGATAGGTAAGGATAAGTGAGCATTGGTAAGGATCAGTGAGGATTGGTAAGGATACCTGATAATTGCAGAGGAGGATTGGTGAAGATTTCTGAGGATTGTTAAGGATTTGTACAGATTGTGGAGGGTTGTTGAGTAGGATTGCTGAGGGTTGGTGAGAATGATTGCTGAGGATTGGTGATGAGGACTGCAGAGTATCGGGATTTATCGAAGCATTCATATCTGAGGAGACCCCGAAAGATAACACTGTATCACCTGAGCTGCTCTCATACAATCTAAGTCTCAAGGGCCTAGCACTGTTGGTATTTAAATTATAACCAAGTATGCCAATAAAAAGTGTTGGTTAATACTGATCTACACAATGAATATGACATACTTGGACAGAGGGTAGTTACTTCTATGATGTGCTTGGATTGGTCCTATACACGAACTTTAAAAAAGTGTGAGTAATGTATTTATTCCCACAAAACAGTTGAAGTAGTTAATAAGTTGTGGATTCTGACATCATGTAATAATTAGAATTGAAGACTAAAGTCAGGAAATTAAGTAACTGAATGAGAGACTTTTGCATGGTTCTGCAATACTTTATGTATAATTTCGGTGCAAATAAAAAAATTAATAATTTTTGTAAGAAAAAGGAATTTTTAAAATTGTGTGATATATACAGATTTTTGATTTGACATACCATATTCCTATTAAATCAATATGGCTACCAGAAACCCATGTATATGCTTGAAAGGTTAGTTACCGTACCTGCTGAGCAACTTCGGGTACGTTGGACAATCCCGAGTAGAAGGCTTCCGAGTACCTCATGATTCGAACCGATGACCACCGAGCTCGTCCGAGTCGAGCAGAAGACGCC
>NQII01002404.1:337362-352341 GCA_002778355.1 Clitarchus hookeri | reverse complement strand
TATATAGGAAACGACCAAATACCTCATACAGTACATGGGGTGGTTTTTCAAAGTATCTGAATATAGCGAATATTGGTCTGGTAATGACAGATACACGCGCGCACACCCATATGCACAAGTCTGTTCACGGTTATTCGAGCACGTTTTGAAAAAAATCTCTGGAAAAACATTATCTCCCATAACTATGTGTATGCTACAGTGCACACTGACATTCAGGATCTCAAGTTTTAGTTGGAAGCGAATTGATTAAAATAGTTCTTGAGGCTCGACATTGTATCGCGAGTGTAATATTTTAATATCTTACCACTGAAGTTAGTGTTAATTTTATGCACATTAGAATACGAATTTCGAATACTAGTAACACATTTGCACGAGTTCACCCTGTTGGCGTGTGAATAAAGTGATCAGGCCCATGACAATGCCAATCTGACATGTGGCGGAAGAATACGTAATGTACATGCAAGTCTATCTTAAGCAGGGCTTCCAAATGTGCTCAGTTTACCGTGAACTGCCTATCATGATATAACCAGTTATATCCTAGATCAGTAGCGCGACTCGTGTATCAGTCACCAGCAAAGACGATCACTAGTAATTTTGCCTTCCATACATTACCAACCAAAAGTAACCTTCCGGTGCATCATATTCACAAAACCCAAATTGGGGCAGAAACAAAATATTTTCTTAGAATTCACCTTGCCAATATTTTCCGGGAAACAAAAATACATTTTTTCTTGGGGTTTACTAAACTTTTGTGGACACTAAAATATTGTTTTATGTTGTGTACCAAAGTGTTTAACAGTGTTCTTTACTACGAAAATTTTTTGTCTGTGTTCTCAGTTATGTGCGCTGAACCTCAACGGTTCAAAATTATATGTGCATGCAGGGCACCTGTTTTCGCGGAAAGATTTCAGGATAAGTTGTGCTCCAACGAATTTTAGCACGGAATTTGAATTATTACGCGTCTTATCTGTCTGCAGAATAGGAGAAACTTAATTCTGATTGGCTGACTCGTGTAATAGACTGTGTTAACACAGAGACAAGGGGCCAATAGCCAAATGAATACTGCAAGTGTGCACACGGGATATTGCAGTCTAGATTCAGGTTAAACCTTTTCGCGAAAAACAGGAGGCCCTACTTATATGTGCATGTAAAGTGTGCTGATCACGTGGTGTATACAGTTCTGTCGGCGAATAAACAGTCGAATAGCGGAACTCAGCAGCGTGCAAAATGACAGCTGGCATGAGCTATCTGCCACGTATTAGCGAGCGTGTCTGTGCGTGCAGTTACGTGCTTGGCTCGCATTTTGAAGGTCGTGGGTTCGATTCCAAGAGTTTTATTTTCAAGTAGTTTTCCAAAAACATCTCGGTAAAATGCTGTGGTATTTGCTTAAAAAGTTCTTATACAATTCTTTAATTATTTCCGTAATGTTAAGATCCCGGTTGTCCTCTGTGCGTCAAGCTAAACAAAGATTATTACAGCTGGTTCGTGGTTCATTAAGAATTTCAAAATCAGCTTCTGAAAAAAATATTCCTTAACGTACGCACTAAGAGACGTGTCTTCAGTAAAGTTAGCAGCGTCGTAGGAAAAGTAATTCTGAGTTTTAACGTCATGTTTAAAGTGTAAAAATTATTTTTTTTACAAAATTAATTTTAATTTAGGGTTTGTTTTAGGTATGCAAGTCAGAAATAGTGTGTTAATAACATATTTAAACGCTTACAACTATACATTTACCACTTGTTCAACGCGGGAATGATAATTTGGAAAGTGGCGGAAGGATGCAAAATTGGGAAAAAAGTAGAGACCAAGTATGATTTTAAAATATACTTATTATTCTTGAACACCATATGTTATCATTACTATTCCGCGCCATATTCCCTCTACCTTTGCATGCACTTCACAGACCTTCAGACCGGGCTTGAGTGGAGCTGAAGCCAACTGGCGTTACTGGGCGACAATTTGCATTAATTAAATTACATATAATTCGTGAAAGCTGTTAGAATTGCGCTTTAGAGGGAATGCTGTTCTGTGTATGAAAGAAGGTCTCGCTAAAGACACTGTATATTACTCAAATGAAAGCCTCGCATTAATACTGAGAAAATGTTTTCAATCTGTTTTATATTTTGTTAATATATTAATTACATTAATAGTAAAACATAATACATTCTAAGTGTGATATCATAAGCAATAGTACAGAATATTACAGTCTTTACTCAAGTTTATTATTTGCAAACTAGTTGCCAAAATTCATTATTAAACGAACAATAATTTCAATTTTGTAACTTTCTTAACAAACTTTTGCTATATTATTTGTCATATTGCAACTATCGTTCTACATTATTTTAACTGTCACAGTGCTTATGAACCATATTTGCACAATTCGGCCTGTGTACTTCCGAAAATATTCTTCGGGAAATGAAAGTAAAAGAACGTCAAAATCAAAATGGACCCAAGTGATCCTTCGGATGCTAGGGGTTCTCAGCCGATTTTCCTGCCTTTCTTAGAAACCTCGTCCGGACTTCTGAGATGCTACTATCACTTCACTGAATTTCACTGCTAATACCATAATTATGCACGATTACAAAATTACGAATGTGGCTGACTCGCAAAATTGTTGAGTATTTTCATGTCTGTATGATTGCGAGCAATCAGTTGCATTTAATAGTATTTCCCACACTGTAGTACAAGCAGTCAAACGTGAACTGCTTTGATGATCTACCTATGTATGCTCTATGTCCTAAGAAAGTCCATTTTTTTTAAACTAAGAATGAACCAAAAGTTATAACGACCATATCCCCTCTTTAAGACGTTGCTATTTTGCCATATTGTGTTAATATATACCTCTTTAAAACATACTTTTGAGTTTTGATTTTAAAATTCAAAACTACAGAATCCCTTAAACCAGACTAGACTGATTTCAGTTAGTATTTTCTCATGCGAGACAAGAAAATAATTCATGGCGAGCTAATCTTTCTTACGGTTACACATGCAACAAAAATAACATGGGTAAAATATTGTGAACTTGAAAGTATCTTTAAAGTAATGCCCTAATACTGGAGAGCCCTCGTATTCTTATATTTGATCTGAAAAGTAAACTATGGTGAAACAAAAATAAATCCATGATGTAAGGGGTACTACCCTATTCTTACGTATCGGTGTTTTGCATCGCCCGAGCGAGCGAAGAGTGTGTGGAGGACAGAGTAGTGATATGATAGCGGGCGGTCAGCCGTAAAGGCATGTTTGATTGACAGGCGAGCGATAATTCTACCAGAATTTTGAGTTACGAAGCCATTCCGCCGCGATAACCCTTTGGCGGCTCGCGCTCCTGACTTTTGTCGTATAGAATTTCTGCGTTTATCTGAAGAATTTTCTGGTTTACTGACCTCGTATCTCTCAGCGTGGTTCGGAGAGCGTTGAACCTTGCAAATGGTCAGGAAGACTTATATATTAGATGGGACGGGCCTCCGAGCCGGGAGTTGAAGAGTTTATGAAAATCGGGAGTCTGAGCGATTGTGCGACGTTAAGCGATAGACGACGAGCTAGAGGAGCGACGAGTAGCGCAGGAAGCGGCCAGCGGGAGGGAAATTCGCAACTACGAGCATCAGAGCAGTGAAGAGTGTGACTGGCAGGCTGGACTATTGGACTGGTCGCGTGAGTAAAAGACATTGCAAATGATGGCAACAGACAGACTGAGCATGTGTTAATTAGTTTGAGTTAATTGACTATAATCGAACAGAGACATTAAGAAGGACGTTAATTAGAAATGAAAGAGACTTTAAATATTGCACACATTGATAAATGAAATGAATAATAGTGGCGATAGACAGTTTAATGTTGTAAATAATAGCTGTGTAAATAAATTAAAAATAAAATTTGATTCCTTTATTTTTATTAAGACTTCCATTCCTCACTAACTCAGATACGCCCCTCAGGCGTCTTTTAACACTATTAACGCGGAGTTTCAGAAGGATAGGGAGGGTTAAACAGGCTGTTATGCGGAACTGGGGAGTGGGTGGCTTGTGGCCTGGCCTGGGAAGATGTTACTGCGTTTGCATACCCACCAGGGGAGAGCTTCGGCCTTCCCAATGGGCTCTAATTAGTGGCTGTAATCTTGGCCGCACCGAGAAGCAGAGGGGCTTAGCTACTAGAGAGGGATGAAGCGGACCTAGATCACTCGATCCACGTGACCCGCCTTTAACGTAGGAGATAGACTGGTTTCCAACGAAGCACTGCACCCGAATGTTCAACATGCAGAACTCATTTGAAACGTAGGACGCACACTACATCAACTATCAGAAAATTAGGATATGTGGAGCACTGTAAAACATTATGCTAAAATATACGTATTTTGATAATTAGAAATTAATTAATAAAAGTAAGAGAGTATGTGAGTGAACAGATCTGAGAGGCACTTAACAGCGAGGTTTCGAGAGCCTATTAGGACGATTGCGTTGAGTATGGAGCAGCGCCGTAATGAAGGGGTGGGGGAAACTGGAAATCCTTGAGAAAACCCGCCGATCAGCGGCATCGTCCTGCACGATTCTCAATGTGAAAATCCGGGATGACCAGGACAGGGATTGAGCCCGGTTCGCCTAAGTGTGAGGCGAGCGGGCTAACCACTCAGCCACAGTGGCCCCAATTAATAAAATTATTTTTATTTTAGATTTAAGTGTATTTCCATTTTGAATGCTTCACGCATCACAGTTTGCAAAAATAAGTCTCAATAAAGCAAGAACATTATATTAATCTTACTAGTTGTAACAAAAAATCAGTAATAATGTTTACTAATATTCTAAATAATTTGTTTAACACACATCCAATACAATACTCCATTTATAAGTCACTCTCCACCCTTATAGCCTCTATTAGAAACTAATATTTTATATCGTATAGCAGTGCTTGTTATGGTGTACGTAACTATAAGCCATGATTTTGAATATGGTGTGAGACTGACTTTCAACTTTATTATCTCGCGTGAAACAAAAACAAACTGAAATTATTTTCAATTATGTTTATAAACGTGACAGCAGTAATAAGCAGCTAAACATTATGGATTTCGAAATGACGTCTATGGTATGTTATTTACCCGTACGGGCTTGGCTTTCAAAATAAGAATAGTGAAAGTAAATTATGGAGGGAAAATAAAACCAAGAGGTAGGGGTTTTATAAACCTAACGGAAAGCTGCAAAAAAAATATAATTTCGTAGCCCAATGAGAGACTAGCTGTGTGAGAAACACACAGGACTACAGTTTCAAGTTTGGTTTGCATCCTTATCTCTAGTTTCAATCCGTGTTTCAGAATAAGAACGAATAAAAAGTCCAGTAAGATATCTCACCACATAAACAGAAATGGAGCTTCGATCATGAGCCAATTCGATTGAAGCGCGTTCGAATTTAAGCTGTTCATTAGGCTCGTAGAAAGAGTTGAAAGAAATATATTTAGCTAAATTCCTAATGAAAAAGCTGTAGTAAAAGTAACCTTAGAATTATTTCTGTAGGGTAAGATCGCAGAATATTTACGAATACAGAAGTAAATCATCCACATCAACCTCAAACTCCAGGTGCACACGCCAGCGAAATGGCATCACTAGCCAACAACATATCTGAACGTCGTTTGAGCTGGGGTTCATGTGACTGGAGGCGGCGCTTTGACCATATAACCCACTTAGGTCCCCTGGCGTTTTTTTTACTCAAACTTTTATTATACTTCTGTATTATGTGTGTATATATATATAACCATTATACTGGTTTAGCTAGCTCTCTCCGATAACTTTGATTTAATATAAGCTCGGTGTCCAGTAGTCACTAGCCTCAGACAAATAGCATCTTCGCTTCGGTCCCAGGTCCTGTTGGGCAGGAGTTCTGATAGGAAGGGATTCTCCTGTGAGTACTTTTTTTTTTTTTTTTTTTTTCGTTGTAATTCCGACTTCTCCTCTTTCTGCATCCTGCTTTTTCACCACCAGAATATATTTTACCTCGGCAGGTCTATCCATACGGTATGGTAGCGCTAGGCTGTTCACGGTGAAATGAGCATTTTTTGAGTGCCTAGTGACTTATTCCTTTCAGCCATTTTTTTTTTTTTATAATTTCACCACCCTTTAAAAAATATTGCCTTGTAAGTGAAAAACAGTGCGTAGATTCCACCACTTAAGGAAGTTAACGCCTAAGGCTAAAAAAAATAATAAAAAAGAATGTTTTACCGTGATTAGCCTATAGTTACACGTATCGCGAGCTTGATGCTGTCTTGCGTACGGGCCTTCCCCTAGTCACGAGAACAATGAGACGGCTTTTCGATAACGGTTCACGTTTTCGCGCGTGGGAGCAGCAATAGGTAGACGCGGGTTTTCCCTGGAGCCGCCGTGTCCCAGAACTCACCGCGGTAATCTACTAATGTATTTGCGGCCGTCAGTCACCGCGCGGTTGACGGAGGGGGCCTCTCACGACGGAGCAGGTGGCGGGGGATCCGGGTCGCCGTATCAATCAACCGGGGCGGGGATTCGCCACTCCGGCACTCTCTCATCGTTGTGTGGGGGGGAAGGGGTGTTATTGGCGAGCGTGGGCTTGGTCGATAACCGCTGACGGGTCAGTTTAACCGTCGTGCGGCGCGGGCAGCAGCTATCAGGAGCGGAGGCCGGAACATGCGATTTAGCGGCTCGCCTCGGCGCACGCCCATTACGCGGACGCTACTCCGCGTGTTTGTTCAATTGTCCTGGCTGGCAACGGGGAGAGGGTGGGTGAGGGGGCTACTAGCCGATAATGGCTCATTTGCGCCCCTCGTGCGGCCCCGCGTGCAACATAGACCTTACGCGCCCCTCCGAGATGTTGTTCTGTATTTTCAGACAACTCAAAATTACTGTAATATCACATAAGACAGTATAGTCCATTCGCGGATTCCTCGCACTTTTTGAACCAAACCACTGAAAAAAAAACACCCCATGTATGACGTGTTAGGTTGTTTCATATATAATATATCACAAGCGTTTTGTAATTGTGTTAACATTAAAGTACTTAATTTTTTGGTTAAATTTAACTTTTACTTATGCATTAGTGTGCACAAGGGGGTGCGTCGTCCCTTTGGTGTAATTTTCAAGTCTTGGTTAAGCTTTGTTTGCTTGGGGTGGAGTAATATCCTGGAAGTAGAACTGTAGCAGGTCTTCAGAAAAGTTGGAGGTAACCGTTAATGTACTGTATAGCGATTACGGTGAGCAGGCACAAAAATGTGATGTTCAATCTTTTTTTTTTTTTTTAATTTGAGTTTACAATTTTTTCTACCCCCATCCAAAGTCACCTCACCCAACATCAGCATTTATGCTTGAAAAGTAATTGGCAATCGTCTTACAAATAAATCTTATACATACAGCTATAAACAGCACGAACATTCATCATTCATGCTCCAGAACTCATTATGCCAAGACATTTCATTAACACACGAGATCTTCATATCTAAGTTTTGGTTAACCTCATGAAAATTACCTGCACTTCATATGTGATGAATTAAACACACATATAATACGCAAAAAATTCATTAGATATATAATTTTATTTTGCAGAAAATTGTTGACATTGGGGGACACTATTAGGGCTATATGCATAGTTTCCAGGGAACATGTTTTAGGTTGATATATTCACGTAATAAAATTACTATTTTTATGTATTCGGTTGAAAATTTATGAGATACATTACGAAAAAGTGAAATACAATGACACAAAATAGCGTATTGATTACACTTATGTGTTGGAATACGGCTGTCTCTCTTAATTGGTAAAACACAGTTTATAGCTAAGTAAGTTGAGCCAATGCTTTTAAAATTGCTTCAATACATTTATGTAGTAGGATTAGGATATTCATTCTTGTGACATATATGTAAATTTTTGACTTGTGCAAATATTGGACAACCGAGAGTGTTTGGTGTTTTTGAAAATAATTTAATGTGTTTTTATAAAATTAAGCTTGTAATTATGGCGATGTGAAAACACTGAGGTGAGTCTCAAAGACGAGCTTATAGCTCAAAGGTTTTCGTTTTATAAGTACCTGGTAGTGCGCGATAAATGTGACGCACAATACATGAAGGTAGCTACGTACACCATAACAATAGTTACACGACGGATTACTTAGGAATTTCCTGTAAATAAATGACATGCAGACAAAACAAGGAAAAATTACTTCTTTGTGAACGACACCTGCCATTCACTATAGCATCCAGTATGCTAAGTGCACCTGGCACGTGCGATAATATATATTTAGATCATGCCAGTTATGGTATAGTTTTGAAGTCGGGTCAATAATTTCAGCTCTTTAAGCTACAGTTAGGGGCAGCGACTTTTCGCGTAAAAATCGGAGCACACAGTAGAATTCTATACTATATACACACCTCAGCTGTTGTTATACCTCCATTAGCTGCTGGTGCCGTGTCCATCTTTGCCCAAGCCACTCAGAACTAAGTAACTCCGACACTGAACTTTCGTGATTCGTGCGCAAACTGTTAACGCGGGCTAGAAGATTTTTTAGCCAATCAAAGAAGGTGGACGACCCTACAGTGCTTTGGACTGTATCTCGTCTCGAAATCTTTTCGCGAAATATCACTGCCCCTAGTTATAGTAGTGTAAGTAGCTATGTTGCTGATGCCACATATCGGACTGGTGGAAACACAAAGGAAACGGTTCTGCAAAGTGAAGTCAATGTTTATCAGTCGATATCCTAATAAACGGCTGGACTCAAATTGTTTACAGTGGGGTCTGAATACTTTCGACAGTTTTCAATGAGTTCCAGGTAAAAATAAAAATCTGAAATGCACCACAGGAAATACTTTTCCTCGGTAAGTGATTTGGCTTGTAAAAGGCATTTTACAAGTACTTCAAGAAATTTTAGAACAAAACTTTATTTAATTACTACACTTTTATACAGCATTTTAAATTATTTCCTACCTAAAGCTTACACTTAGTAAGTATTTAGATGCTATGCTACATCTCCAATAGAAATAAATTAATTTTTTCATTTTAAAAACAGTTTGATTTTTTGCTCGCGCTGCTTATAGGTAGAAACCTGAAAAATTCGCGACTTCAATGACCTGTAGGCTATACTCTAATTTCGTATGCAAAATCATGCAGATATCACTGTTCATTGGTTGCTTGTTGTATTAGCGGAAGACGGTGATTCTGTCTGTATTTTACTGTGTATTTATTATACGCTCAGAGTTGTCCAGGAGGTGTAATTTAACGGGTAGACCAATAGCATTAGCAATACAAACGTACGGGATTTTGAATTCTAGCTTGTCCCGAAATAAAAACGCGAATTTTTCAGGTCGCTGTTTATAGGTCCCTACTTATAAAACATGGGAAGGTATAGACGCACGAATCACGGCGCGAAAAAAAATGTTGTCTTGCGGAGAAACGTTAACATTTGTTTATGAATATATGGAGAGAGTAAATGTAAGGTATTTTATGATTTGGCAGTCCTTTCTTCTGCCTTCTGTGGTCCAGGCTTGAACCGCAGTATGCCTGTTGCCGATGGCAGGTATAGAATATTGTAGCAGGAGTGAAGCTACGAGAGAACTGACTTGTGTTTAGGAGATCATATTTTACTGTCCTAGCACTAAGTAGCTGTGTAATCGCGTCAGTTGACCTACAGTGGCATCGACCGGCGGAGGATCAAACACGTTTTGCGATGGAGTGTACCTCGTCCTTCCTCCTTCGCTGAATCAAACCTCAGCCCCTCCATTTCTGTGATGTATAAAAATGAAGAGAAAAAAAAACATGGGTGTGTGTACTTATGTACGCGCGTTAGAAGGCATACTTCTTTGGCGTGACTAAAATAGAATTTTATTACGTATGCAAATAATTTATGTAATTAGTAAAACAATAAAAATACCAAAGAAAGATATTTAATACAATAAAGGTTTGATTAAATAACATAATTAAATACTTACAAAAACTAACCTCAAATACTTGGAAACACTTTCAAAATTGTATCATACAATTTTTGTCACTAACAAATATCTCAAAGCACAATGTAAGTAAAATTAATTAATTATATATATTTATTCACGATGAATTACTAATATAAATGAAACCTTTTTCAATTTACTTATTGCATGAACTGATTTTCTGTCGGTTTTAAATATAACCACGTGCTATGTTGTGTACCTTGCGTTTGTATAAAGCTAGACGATACGCGCATGCGCGTTGGGTCATACTCCTACCAAGTTCACTGTCGAATTTCGTTACACTGTGCGCGCGCAACTTCCGTTGCACACTTAAACTTTTACCCACAACGCCCCAAAAGAAGTATAACTTCAATAATAAATTTCCTATTATTTAAAGCAGCGTTTACCTACCGTGTGGCAGTAACGTATGCTCCGAGTTTGTTTCTGTATCCATTGTAATTAAAATATTTTTATGATTTTATTTGACAAACCCTCCCTCTCCCCTGATCGAAATTGTTTCTGATTTGTAACTCCAGACAACCTATTTATCTATCTGTACAACACATGAGGGAAGTTGGTACATATGTAAATACGTTTATAGATGCATACATAGGCTAGTACGTGCTTACGTGCGTATACTTGTTCATGCAGACATAAACACATACGTATACAGTACATTACAGTATAATACAAAACGTCTTTGTCGTGGATGCAGCGTCCGTCACGGAGCTCTGAGGAATTTTAATTTACCGCATTAGGACGCCCTATTGAACTTAACATTGCATGCCGGTTTAGCTGTTAAAAATTTTCGTGTAATTACGGGAATTTCAACGGAAATGTAGAGTAAATATACGGAAACGCAATCCGTGATGACGGAAAACGGAGCTAAGCCCGTACACATAAAATACGGAAAGTCTCGGCATTTCCTATAGCTTCGGGTTTCGGGGTCGAACAACGCCGAGTCTTCACGAAGCTTTCTTCGCCACTTATTATAAATTGTCGTTTCTGCGGCAGTTACGTTATCCACGCTACTAAGGCATATTCTTTCGAACATTAAAAAAATTGCATCAGGTGTCTGCAACATTAAGCCATACTTAAAATACACTAACTTTAATAGAAACTGAAAAAAGTTGCTTATATGACTGCATTCTAAATATCCAAGTTATACTATGAACATCGTGTAAGAGTTGTAGGTGAGTGGTTAGTCGTGGGCTTGTAGCTTTTTGACTCGGATTCAAGTCTCAGTCAAGTATAAAATATTTTAACTTTTGTAAATATATTCTTATTCATAGTAGAACATCCACATAACGAAAATTAAAGATTTTTCACTATATATTTTTATTTGAAAATGAAAGTACACAAAACTAGTAAGAAAGTAGGAAATTTACGGAGAGTTTCCATGAATTCACGGAAAACTTTTTGTGAAATGTACGGAAAGTCCGTTTTCGAAATTCAGTGTGTCCGTAATTTTACGGAGAGTTTGCGGACACTCCTGGATAAAATTTTACCAGCACTTTTCCGTAAAATAAAGGATTTTTTAACAGTGTGTTGTTATATTTATATATGTTTAACAAGGTAAGGTCTATGGTAACTGAATATTGACGTTATATAAAAGGCTGAGCTGAGATTTAATGCAGTTACAAGGTAATATTTACTTTATAATAGATAGTACCGTGTAATGTTAGGCCATTCAAGTACAATATTCGACTTATTTGAATATATAAGGAACATTTTAAATAGTTCTGTAATAACTCTTAAAGCTGTGTGCCTCTCTAGCAAATGCTCCGCAAGAAACAAAGAATTACGTCTGTTTCATTATTCGTCGTCGGCGTGGGAGACATTTCATTCTTGTACCTTTCCGCCGCCAGTAAAGTTCGCTGAAATCTCAGCACTCTCCAGAAATTTAACCGGACGAATTAAAAACTATATGGGGAGAGATGTGTGTTAACGTGCACTGGGAAAGATGAGCAGAGAAGTTCTGTAATCGCTTCTCAAGGCAGCAGCAATCAAACGTCGGTACCATCAGTTTATCACAGTTCTGTTTGTTGCGTGAACACGTCAAATATTCCTGAAGCCGTTCTGTTAAAGGAACCGTCTGTTCTGCGGCGAGAACATGTTGCTGTGTTCTAGGAACCATACGTACAGTTACAGGTTCAATCACACACACGACCACAGAAGAAGAGAGTTCTGTTTGTATTACCATCCACGTTAACAATATTTCGATGGCGCCAGCAACCCGCTAGATTGTTCTCACCATGTTAACATTCTCGGGTCGTGGCTACGGAAACTCGGTTCATAAAACCATAGTAATACTTTTGGTGAAAACTGGGTTTTCTTATTTGGAGCCCAGGAATCCTGAACTCAAGACACTTTACTTTTTCTTCGTCAAATGACTAATCATTTTTGTTTGACGAAAATGAACTTCATTCCTTAATAAGGACTCTTTAAATTTTTTTTTTTTCCTAAAACATTAAAAATAAATATCATAAAAAATATTTTCCGCATTCTTTACACAAAACAACTATGTGTACTGCTACTGTGAATATAAATTTTTTGGCGTTTTAACGAGGTAAGTTTTGCGTGGATCGCATTGCGATGATACTCCTCGAGCTTATCACTAGGGACCAAAGACCAATTTGATGAGTCTTTAAGCGAATTTTTGTTGTGCCCGTAACGGTGCCGCCCCGAGCTAAACCCCCCTTAAGAAGTGGAGCCTTAAGGGAATCAACCCGGTGCATGGTGACTGTGTTGAGGGTGGATTCATTGGTTAAAATATTACTGTCTCTGGATTGTAGGTGTAGAGCCTGTAGAGAGAAGAGCGGCACCGTGCTCTCCCCGCCTCTGCGTGGCCGGGTGGAGAAACGGACTGTGAGGTCATTAGTTCACCGCGCCTGTGCCAGTAGGTTTGTGTGTAATCATAATCCTCTCGGGGGTTCACTGACGCAACGGCTAAGACGGAGTGAAGATCAGTTTCCAGTAGTATTTTACATTTCCCAGTTCGTTTAATTTTGGCTGCGGTACGGGCAGTAGTGATATTTAACTGAGCGTACACTGGCACGAAAAAAATAACATAAATAGAAAATTTTATATTTTAATTTTTAATCTGCTGATACACTACTCTGATATTTATCCTGTACAGCTGTAGGGCCAACGCTGCATTTTCGCGTGGATGTTGTTTTAGCAGCTAACCGACGATATATTAAATTTTAAATACATTTAAATATTTTGTGTTCTGTGTGACAAAGCTCAAGAAAGTCCAGAGCTTCTGCAAAATTCGGTCTAGGAAATCACTAAATGAGGGATATTTGTTTACAACTGATGAATATTTCATCCATAAAAAATTGTTAAATGGTTCACAAATTAAATACTCCTGCATCGACGTGATTACTCATCTTCGTCGCTTACAGGCTACAATGAAAAAGCTTCTGATGCACGGAATAATTTATTACCTTAATATATCATTGTTCTCGGCATGATAAATTAGAACAGTGAATTTAATCGCGAGTGCTAATCCTGCCATCGCAGTTTTCCTCATGTTCTCCACTTTCACGCGATTATTGCGCAAAATGTCGAGTTACGTAATGACTTAATCTGCCCAATGCGTTTTAATTTCTATCAGCTCGTAGGACATGCATGGAGAGTACATCTTCATTCTCTTATGTGCACTATATGTGCACTATATGTGGACAATTTTTTAACTACTGTTGGAATAACAACAGATATTTCAGCCCATTATAGATGTTGTTAAATTTACCGAATGATCCGCTCATATGTTTATACGTACCTGTACGGAACAGCGTCGACAAAATGGATGACGACCTCTAATAGATAGTAAAAAAAAGTTCGAGGTTTCAGAAATTCCCTTATCCGATACTGGTTTTGGAGGAAAAATAGTTAGCGCATTTAATTATTTTTAAATATTGCTTCACATTGGAAGACATGGTGACTCAAAATATAAATCTTTAGTCTCTTAGTTCTCTCCAAAAATAAATATCGTAGTAAAATTACAAATATAAAAATAAGTTTAAAGGCTTTTACTTATTAGACAAAGTTAAAGGTTTTATAGGTGTATTCTACTGTTATAGTACACTACATGTCTATATGTATGTTTCACTTATGTGTAATGTAATTTTAAAAAGAAGTGAAATAATGAAAAAACAAGATAATCTTCACAATTACAACTTGCTCGTGTAGTATTCTTAAGCAAGAGAAGAAAAACACAAAGAGGCATCTGTAATTTAGACCATTGTCCTTCATCCCGCGTAATAATATTGAACAGTTTTACGCCTAAATACAGAAGAAAAGAAAGTATTCCATACCCAAACGTATTCCGCTGCTTTTAAATGCCCTAACATACTGCTTACAACTCTTCTAGAAGTGAACTGGATTTAAATTTCTACTAGGAAATACCAAACAGCGCCTCGGTAGTTGAATATTAAATATGCATTGTTTTGTAATTTCGTTTTCTGCTAATGAAAATATATTATCCATATTTCTTTAGGAAATCACATACATAAACGAAAATTTTCCTGTTATTGGACCACTGTAATGCAGAGCTAAAATAAAAAATATACAAAAAAGTCCTTATATCCAACATTTAAAAAAAATGAAGACTTATTCTACTTGATTAAATAAATATATTTTCGTAACTCGTGATATTTTTTTCAATATTACGTTGTTTTTCAAATTGAGTTAATTTTTATAAATATTTGTACTCTGGAAAAACAAGAGAGAACTGTGATTTTACTTTTAACTTTGTTTGGCACGAATATAAAATAATTACTTTTTTGTTACACAATATACTTAGTAAGTAGCAGCATAATGTTTTAGTCGACATTCAGGCAAAGGGGATGGGAAACCAGAGCGCCGCAGCTGTCCATGCTCTGTCATTCCAGTCGCCCGGCGGCCATTTTCTCTCAAAATTCCCCTTTTCCCCTCGAAACCGACTATTTTCCCCTTAAAATAGACTCAATTTCCCTCAAAATTTCTCTTTTTCCATTAAAATTTCCTTTTTATTTCCCTTGAAATTTCACATTTTTTCCTCAAAAAAAACCACCGAT
>NQII01002404.1:285939-337312 GCA_002778355.1 Clitarchus hookeri | reverse complement strand
ACAAAAACGATCCCCTGAAAGGAACTTTTCGATCTATTGAAATAATTTGGGGAGATAAATTTTGCTATTTCACAAACATTATATTATGTATATTGTGTTTGGTCGTGAGATCTTGGCGATAGGTTAGAATTTCATGTAGATTTTTGAGCCACATTGCGTCCCGTGAATATAATAAGGACGGTATAAATTCAACGAAAGCTCTGTGGCAGCGACAAAGACTCGCCGACATGAATAAATTGCTTCATCCAGGAGATAATCAAAATACAGGAAAACGCAATATACGTAATTGCGAGCTGGAAGGCGTGAAGATATAACAAAGCTCACCAACATGGAAACAGCCGCTGACTTGGAATGGCTTCCAGACTATTGCAGTTACGGACGTGCCAGTCAGTTCCTGAATACGTAAAAATACCAGGGAAGATGCAGACAACTGGAGCAACGAGGATTGCTCGGCAAAGTGGAATTCTCCATGTAAAACTCGCCGACCGTGCAGAGGACCGAATGAGATCTTTTTCTTGCAGATTAACATATATACACACACACATAGTATACAAACATATATATACATATATATATATACACGTATATATATATCTAGAGGAAAATGAAATCTACGTAATAGAACGGCCAAATTAAAACCGCCGTTCGAGGTAAAAAAAAAACAATATGTATGTGAAATGACCCTTATGTTTAAGACTGTTCACGGTTTCACAGTAAAGTAAAATCTTTTTTTAATAAACGTTTGAAAAAATAATCCCTTTCTATAACTGTGTGCGCTACAGTACACTCTGGAATGCAGGTACTTAGTTAAGTTGGCAGCGAATTGATGAAAATTGTTCCAAAAATTGTGACTTGGTATTACGAGTGTTGTTCTTTAATTTTATCTGCCGAAGTTACCGTTTCTTGTTTTGCACACATTATAGTATACATTTTCATATAAGTAATACGTGTAAATTCCTAAGAACTGCGCGGTTTTACGTGGACGGCATGTGAATATATTGATCAGGCGCGCGGAAATTTAAGTTTTGCGTACGGCACAAGGATACAAGAATGCGAAGTAAGAGTAGTTCCCAAGCACGGCTTTCAAAATCACACAGTTAACCGTGAACATCTAGCATCAAGATTCTGAACACAAAAGAAATACAACCGTGGACGTATTTTCTGGAATGACTTTCACTGATTACTTGTAGCACTTGGTGTAAGGAGCAATACAGAAGGAACGGGTGGAAAAATTCGCCATGTTTTTATTATTATTATGGCTTTATGGGTGGCGAAGTTAAGGCTTTCGCCCACTATCACATTCAACCGCTTTCGATGCTAGTTCCTCGACCAAACACACGGTAGCTCCGAAGTAACGCCGCCACGCGTGGAGATAAAGATTACTTATCAGAAGGCGTTGGTTTTTCCCTTTCTACGAGCATCAGACATGTGCGTCACTTGGATCTGTGATGGATAAGGTTTTTTTCTGCTCAGGTCGGTAAGCTCAAAGGTAATAACCTGGCAAACAAATTTCGCCGCCAGGTATCGCTGGTGTTACACGTGCACCAGTTTGTCTCCGTTCTACGTGAAAACAAACGGGATAGTTGCAAGATTTCGATAAAAATAAATAAAATTTCTTCTAATCTTCAATATTGTGTTGTGAAAGTGGTACGACTCATAAAAGTTTATCGAGTTTTCATTAATAGTGTGCGTGGCAGTATCAGTATCAATTAAGTGACATTTGTCACAGCTGATGATGTGACTACAGTTGCAGCTGCTGTACCATAAATCTGAAACCCTGAAAATTACTGCTCCACTGGAACCACTAATGGCAGTTCGGTTAACGTTACAGATATTGAGCTCCGCTCACTCAATGGTGATTTATACTAATGTCCAGTGAATTAAATGAAGGCTTCGAATCAACAGTTCCACATGCATGCCGCTTGATCGCGCTCGGTGGCATCACAAAGAGTATATAAAGCAGTATGCAGTATATAAAGAGCATACAAATAGCATATGCAGTATCCAAGGCATATTCCAACATCGGACTGTTTTACTGCCAACAGAGTTATCAAAACAGCGTGGGTTACGCCCTGTGTTAGAACACCATTTACGTGAATACGTGCATGGAGATGCTGGGCAACTATCTCTAACGTAGTTTTAATGCAGCTATAATATATACACGTCAAGCTATATATATATGATATAAAAGCATGTATACTATGATAATCATAAATTAAACTAAATATCCATTTCCACAGCTTGATCTCGTGATTTTGGAAGTTTTGATGCGACGTGCAAGGCGGTGTCAGCGAAGTGCGCAGAATAAGAATAATCACTCTACCTCACCTTGAATGTACGGGTTACGTCTCATTCACGTAATACCCAGTAAATATCATTTAATTTAATAAATTAATTTAAATTGTAGGTTATAGTTATCTCATCTTCAGTTACATGCTACATTGGCGTCTTGATTCGACAACATGTAATAAATGTTTTATTTTATTTTATTCTGTTATTAGACACTGAATGTACTGAGTACGTGCATTACGCAATTAGTAAGAAATATATATTTCAACAAAGATATCAAGCGAAGTAATTAAATTGCTGGTCGGACATTTAAGTACTTTGATACAAGGGCGTTTGAAAATACACTCTAAACAAGTTGTCAGAGTCAAAGAAATAACAACCCTGTAAATTTAGATGGTTTCCGTTCGTTATTGGTGGATCGATAATTTCGAGCAGTTGAAGCATCAATGAAGAAGAATATAAATCGTTAAAAAAAACACGTGTGAAATAGGTTGAACGAGGCATCAATTACTGGAACATTTTTCACCGATCGAGTCTAATTTCTGCCAAATCGGTTGAATTCTCGCTGTCCGTATACACCATTCACTAACTCGGTAATTCCTCGAAACACTAAGCGGTTGGCGCGCATTAACAGTATTTGTTAATTACGACCTCCTGGAGCGAAACACACACACACACACACCTCGTGTAAAAAACAGACAAACGGGGTTTTTTTTTTTTTTCATTTTATATTGTTTCTGTTTGTTTCCTCTTTTTTACTTTCACAAGGGCTTAAATTTGTTACACGTGTAGAAGTGATCCTCGGAAGCACTGTTAAATAATCCAGCGAGAATGTTTCATTGTACATGCAGTGTTACACATGTTTTAAGGGCGTGTTCGAAAACTGGATTTACTCGCATTAATCAGAGCGACCAGCGCGGGGAGATGTACTTGTAAACACGCCTCGTACCAACAAACTTAACTACCTGCGACCTCTGGCGATTTTTTTGCACTTACATTGAACTTGGAAAGTTAAAATTGCCAGCATTTAATTCCAAGAAACTCTTTCGATTAGTATCGCGAAAGTTATACTTTTTTACTTTCGTTTTATATTCAGGATTATAATCTGACAGAAACATAGATTTTATAGCTTTCCACAGAGAAAAAATTAATATCGGGGTAGGAATAAAAATTTTTATGCCTTAAAATACATCAAAACTTAACTATAAAACATCTCCCAGTTGATTTGTTCGCTCAACGTTTACCATATAATAATGCCAAAATATTTCTCTGTTGTGACTTGTATGCGATTGTTGTTGTAACTATACATGCACTTTCCACATTAGAACACTCTTTTGCTACTACAAAAAGTATAAAATTACTTCTGCGGCTTCAGAAATACTTGGGTTGCTCCTGCAACAAATAGCACTGTTATAACCTAGTAGTATATTATTGTTGCTGATATTAAAAAAAAACAATTGCTGCTTTTCAAAAAAAAATACGAGATATTACATAGCCTTTTTCCGCCGGTTTTTCTTAGTGAATAAGAGTAAGTAACGTTCGATAGCCCAGTTACCACACAATTAAACTCGCTTTCTCGTTCGATTAGATAAGGCGAAGCTTGGACATGGCCTGGTAAATTCTTACACGTGGGGGAGATCCCCCGTAGCACAACACATTAATGACGTGTGTTAGTAACGCGGATACAGCAGACAGGCCAGTCTTTGAATTATCCCTTCATTACTGACAAATTTAGTCCACGCTGGTTAGTGGGCATGCAGAAATTTCGCGAGTTCATTCGACGGGTAGGATTAACTCGACAGGTTCGAATCCACTCCAGGCGCAGTCACCTGCTCATTGGCTGACGCCTCCGTGTTGAGCTCTTCATCCTGTGTGTTAGGTTGCACGTGGTCCACTCTGTCTCTTTCTACGTGAGTATTACTGGCTCTCAGTCCTGCACGCCATGTCGGGAAATAAGTCACCGAATCATTAAGTAAAAAAATTTTCATTCCATTAAGTTGATCTTAGCACCACTTGAACTCGTGATATTCCCGTGTCGGTACTTAAAAGCGAGTTCACAGCACAACGCGTGATAAATGTAGAGCATCGAACTTTCTGTAAATTCTGTTTTTATGCTTATACAAAGGCACTTCAAGCCAATTTGTTCTATTTGCAGATGAGAGTTTAAATAAAGTGTGATTGTTTAATTCAGCTGCACCGCGAGGTATATGCAACATGTTCAACTTGTTTTCCGACTGTAGATATATAGCTCCTCCCATCACGGTGAGATACACACGGTAAGAAATAATGCAAAAAAAATTTGCATAGGAAATGAGTGCGCACGAATACGGTGTGTTGTTCCTTCGGTGTAACTTTCTAGACTCGTTTAAGCTTTGTTTGAATGAGGCGGAGGATTATTCTGGAAGTAGAGCTTTTGCAAGGCTTAAGAAAAGTTGGAAGTAATTGCGAATGGAATATGCAGCGCATCTCCTTACCGACCGTGGAATACCTTTCGCGAGACACTGAACATAATTAAAAGTAAAAATCTAGTGCCCATACATTGGTTGATGATAACGAAAAAAAAAAAATGCTGCGATCAGGAACTTATAGGCTGGGATACAGTAGCTGTGCATCTCTGGAATGTCTGGTTTTTTTTTTCACCGTGCACTAAATTCACGTGTGTGAGCGTAACGCGCCACTACAACATAACACAGACATACTTCTCGCATCACGATATAAATAGCTTTAAAACTGAGCTGTCAGAAGCAGTGATCACCATAAACTGTCTCCGGTGCTTCCCTCTATCCGTGCAACCACGAACCTCAGCAAACGTACAACGGCTGTACCGCCTGCACATATCTGCAACCACTCGGCTCTCTGGTTGCAAAGGTTGCCTACACACAGGAGCTGCGCGACGCTTTCTCGACGCACTCTGCCGATATAGTCTGTTCACGGTAAAGTGAGCACTTTTAAGACCCCCAGTTACTTTTACCGTAGGCCATTTTTTTACCCTTTAACTACCTTATTGCCATGCAAGTAATAAACACGGTGTGTATATTCCACCGCACTCGGAAATTAACGTCTAAGGCTAAAATAAAATATATTTATTGACTATTATTCTAAATGAGAGGGGTTTTATAAGTGCTCACTTTACCGTGAATAATCTATAAACACATTTACTTCCAGACTTTGGTTTTAAATATACTTACTTTCGTCCCTTCTACCGTATCTAAAATATTGTCTATTATATATATCAACATCGTATACACACAGCTAAAGAAGGCTTGGAACTAAAAAATACATTGTTATGCTCCCTCTATCCGCTTAGAGAAATAAATTGGTCACTGTCTTGCTAGGTGGTCTGTGGTGATAACAAAACTATTTTGTAATTTCAGAAGATTGCTTCGCATTGATAATAGGTCTATTTCAATATCACAACAAATAATTTTTTAACGATATATCTGAACCAGATATTTCTTACAGTTATATATAGATGCATGATTGACAAATACATTTAACTGATTTACCATCGTCATTCCTTTGGGGACATGGCGGCCTTAATTCTGAAGGAAGTTACTCCAACGAATTTAAACGATTCATAATACACATAATTAGCGACACCTGAATTTCTCGAAAAGATTTACGCATATGCTACATGTTTGTACTCTGCGGGCATACCAGCAGTTTTCATCTTCTTATTGGCAGAGTTTCTTTGTGAGAAAACTTTTCCTTACTTGACTGGCCAATCATAATTACGCAACTCCGATACCGTACGTCTGTGATTCGCGGGCACACAACTACGACCCGTAACACCTATAACATCCAATCAAGACAGTGGATCTGAGCTTCACCGTTATGAAATACAACTGGTCGTGAAATTTTTTCGCGAAATTCGGGTGTCCCTACAGATAATATATGATTATGAGGTCTTAGCGAGCTGTTTTGACTTGAAAAGATTAAACGTGCACTGGTACTTCCGTTGCTAAGCTGATAAACGACTTAAAGTGAATAACAGTCACAATATAAGTAAATGACGACCCAACGAAAACGAAATTAAAGTGAGATGCATTAACCACCCAAATGGAATAACGTTTACAGTTTACGTTTCCATGTATAGTACTTAAGTGACAGTTTTAAAAGCTGATATTGCAACATTTATGGCTGCTACGGGTAATAACTCCTTTCATCAGTTTACAGAGAAAACTGTTACAGCTCTTGTCAAGCGTCAGTATATACTCCGAACTACACGTCTGGAACTTTTAGTTCGTTATTGGATTCTCGTTTGTAGGAAACTATCTTCATTTTGCTCTTGCGACGAGCAAAAAAAAAAATATGACAAGTAACTTCCAGACACTGAAGTCAGGCGCTGGAGTGCTTTAAAAATATCTCCTGGCACGAAACATTTCCGAGATAAATAACTCTCTCTGTAAGTATCGTATCGTACAGTTCCCAATAAGGATTTATCTTTACAGGTTCTGGAAAGTGGAGCAATCATTTGTTATCCGTGACGGAGCAGAAGTAATTATTAAAACTAGTCCTACGTGTGTCGACAACCCCCGAGGACTTGCAGATACGGCAATTGATGGGAAATGTTGATGTTTCCGTTCTCTAAAGCGCAACTCTCATAACGTCTATGCTGCTCTGTGCTTCAGCTAGAGCGAGAAAAAAGTGTGCAAGACGTTTCAAATGATACCATTTCAGTGATTTACTTCAGATAAACACCAAAGCGATGGTAATTTTCCGCTTGTTTACAGAATATACTATTACGAAATTTCTTTCTCACTTGCAATACATAAACTAAACTTATAATTTAAAATATTTAAAATTTTATTACAATTCAAGTAAACAATTACATTTAATTTAGAAGCAAGGGACATAAAAAAACGGAGAGAAAAGAAAAGCTATGTTTCACGTATTTATTTGCTAAATTCGGCAGTTTCCTTCTGTATTCGAGTATTGAGTAAATAGCCCTGCATTTACACGCAGTTTATAAGTGCATAGACTGTTCACGGTAAAGTGAGCACTTTTGAGAGCATAGTCACTTTTTTCCTTTCAGCCATTTTTTATCCTTTAACCGTTTTTTAAATAAATATTGCTATGTAAGTAATAAACACAGTTTGTATGTTCCACCGCACTCGGAAGTTAACGCCTAAGGCTAAAATAAAATATATTTGTTGACTATTGTTCCGAATAAGAGGACTTTCAAAAGTGCTCCCTTTATCGTGAATACCACATAAGCATACTTTGATTTTGTTCATACCCTTCTCACCCCACTACCACGATTAACTTTCTTTCCTGCATAAAGCGCAGGCGTTAATAAACGGTATTGTGAAAGAAAAAAAAGAAGAAAAATTGTGCTTCAAAAATTGTTTATTCTGAAAGTTAAAACAACATGTTTTTTCACCTGATTTGTTATTATTACTTATTTTGAGCCTTCATGAGCCTGGCTGTCAAATAGGGTGCAGAAATGTGCTAATAAAGATTTACTTAACAATTTTTTAAATATTTTTAGTGGATTCCGGTTACGAATTTTATGTAATGCCTGAAGAAAAATGCATCTGTCCTTTAAAGTGACTCCAGTTGGCGTCATTTCCTCCAAACGATTCAGACTGACACTCTCTGTCTCTCTTGCACTACCACCAACTCCGGATTTTTATCTTAATGTGTTCTCTTCCGCTCCGTAGCATCAGCATTAGCTGTCCGCAGATCTTCCGACTGAGTAGTACGAGAATGTTCCTTCCTTACGCAATGTCTTCTGGTGTGATCTCCTTTCGGAATGGGGGCCGCGGTGTTGTGGAGGTTAGACTACTCGCCTCCCACCTGGGCGAACTGGGTTCGATTCTCCCGGCGAGTCACTCCCGGACTTTCGCACGTGGGAATCGTGCCGGACGATGCCGCTGGTCGGCGGGGTTTTTATTCGGGGATCTCCGGGTTTTCCCCGCCCTTGCATTCCGACGCTGCTCCCATACTCGCCTCGTTTCACCCTCGTTGCATCTCAAGACCTCAATGTTAAGAGCATTCACTCACTCACTCACTCCACGATGCAACTTCGTAGACACTATGCGCGCTTACTTTCTGCCAGGATGTTTACTACTATATATAAGGGGACTGTCCCTAAAGTTCGTGGACTGGAAACACTACGCCGATTCTGACGAAGCTATGGTTGAGAAATATTGGTCGGCAATTGACGACGAGGTCTTGATCGGAGGGTGAAATGAGGTGAATATGGAGTAACGTCGGAATGCAAAAGGTGGAAGAAAAGGGAATGCCTCGAGAAAACCCGCCGGTCAAATTTCGTCAGCCACGTTTGCCGCATGCGAAAAATCGGATGACCCCCGTCGGGAACTGAACCCGATTCGCCTAGTTAGAAGGCGAGTAGTCAACTACATCACCGCGGTCCGCATCAATGGCAGCTATTCAACTACTTCCGCCCCTAACTGTGTCATTTCGTGCGCTATGCCTGGTTGCACTGGGCCGAGAATGTGCTAAGGGAATGCCGTCATACTTAACTTTTCGTGTGTAGGACAAGCGCGAACGCGGTAGTGTTTAAATGTATTGTGTTGTAAGTATTTAACTTTTGTGTTCTAAATTCTTTTTGAACCAGTATCACGGACTCAAAATTCAAAGTTCCCGGTCGTGCCCTGCGAAACAAAAGAGCCGATCTAGCTTTTGTTTGCGTACAGTTAGTACGCAAACAGTGTTAAAACTGAGTTAACGTACAGTAGAAAGAAGCGCTCCTGGTATAACCTTTTAATAGGTATCGGCCACCAGGAGGGGAGGTTTGGCGAGGAAAGCGCCGGTTCCACCGGGAACTTTGTTTATGAAGATAAACGCAGCAAGCTGTTTTATTTTTTCTCGCTATAAAAGTTTAACTGCAACGTGTATTACAATGATGGATGAAAAAATATATATATACGTTTGATAACCAGACAAAGGATAGCTATCGAATTTTATGTCAAGTTACGGAGAAGTAGTAGGGAAACATCAAACAAGCGTACGGCGAAGAGTCAGAGGGTAGATCGACCGTACTCAGGTGGTGGAAGTATTTTAGGTAAGGCAGAAGCAGTGTGCAGGATCAGCCGAGGAGCGTGAGTTCAGCAACATATGTTAATTATGAAATTATTGTGAAATCAGAGACACTGTCATAAGAAGAAAGATCTGAGGAAGGGAATTTAGCGCGGACCATGAAGAGAAAGCTGCCACGCCCACAATTTTACGGCGTCTTTCAGAAAATGGTCTACGACATGTGTGTGTGAAACGCTAGTGAGGAGATAGCGTTGACGGTCTACATGTATAGCACAATCGTGGTTACTTCCAAGTTTTCTAAAGCTCCGCTAAAGTTCTACTTTCAGTCTATTCCTCCGCCTCATGCAAACAGAGCTTAATTAAGTGCAGAAAAACACACCAAAGGGACGACGAATTGCAATCGTGCTCAGTCAGTTAAATGATATTTTGCGTGAGAACTGTTTCTCCCTGAGCATTACCGAAACACATATTTTCTCTCTGATTTATTCATATTATTTATAAATGGGATTTATGGGTAAAATATAAGTAAGTGTTCGGGTCAACGAAAAATACGATACTTTCATGTTTACAGGCATATGACCCGCTTGTAATACGAGCCGTATTTAGAAAACAACCACACATGTTATACATGATACACGCTGGCAACGATGTCGCAGACGACTTGCTTCAAATACTACTGTCTGTCCGTTAAATGTTGCGATGTACACTCTGAAGTAGGTAGTTCAGCACTATAGGATGTACACAGTAAATTCATCACTTTTTGACAGCCCTGCTTCGGGTCTACTTTTTCTTTATTTTTGTATCCTTCCGCCATATGTAAAATTAACATTGTAATAGGCCTGATCACCTTATGCATGTTCTACCCAAGTATAAACTTGAAACCGTCAGGAATTTAAATGTTTTTCTATTATGCAAATTCGAACTCCAATTTATATATAAAAAAATACTAACTTCAGTAGCCATGGATAAAAACTTACATTCTCAATATATCGTAACGTGTTTTAATTCACTGAAAATTTAACTGGCACACTGCATGGAATTTTTTTCTGTAGCATTTATGTAGTTTAGGGCAGTATTATTCTTCAAAAGTTTATTTCAAAAATACTTACTTCGCCGTGAATGCTCTTTAGTAATATTAACCTTTATTAATGTTATTATTTATATACGTCAGTGTGATGGGAGTGAGGTTAAGGGACTCATATTTACGAAATTGCACCGTCGTATACGCTTGAATGCGGACGGAAAACCACTTGGAAAGAAATCGTCCCCACTGCAATTTTAAATTGCAAAAAAATCTCCTTGTACGATTTTGTAGACGTGTTAAAGTAGCTCTTGGCAAATTATTTCAGCGTGAATTATCTTATTTCCTTACGTAAGTTAGTATTAATCATTTTTATATTCCTAAAACAGTAAAACTGCGCGCTCTATATTTTTTCGATGAAAGAGTAAACACTAATAATATTTCAAAGTTTAACAGTATGTGGTACAAATATTAAACAACACATATTTTTATTTGTCGCGTCCTAGATATCTCTGTGCCTAACATAATACCCCTAATGGAACAATCAAATCACGCGTAAACAAGTTGTGACAAAAAATGTATCTTCTCAGAATGGCAACCAAATGAACAAATAAGAGCAACTGCAGTATTTATGTTTATCAATTTTATTAATTTTCCTTTTTTTACGTATAAGTCAGTCATAGGCCGGTGTATAACAAATGCGTGTAAGAGAAACAACATTAATTTACATTAACACTAAGTAAATTAACGAGGAAAATTAATACAAATAAAGAAATGTCACTTTCTCACAAAAATTGACTACTAATAAAATATACATCATTTAAACTATTTAACATTTTGTTTTAAAATATTCCAAACAAAATTACAAGTATACAAAAAGTATTTCGAGCTTCATTACAAAAACGAATTTCATAGAGTAGTGCAGGCTTGTCATTTATGGTCAATTCATTGTTGCCTCGAACTTTCTGAAGCTCTGCTTAGGTTCAAATTTCAGACCATTCGTCTGCCTCATGCAAATAAATTACACCAAAAAGAAAATGCGCTGTATTTGTGTGCTCTCAGTTTAACAATTTTTCGCGTAATAACTATAAATTTCTAGGCATTACCAACACACCTATTTTCATTCTGTTTTTATCTATAATAATTATAAATGAAATATTGTAAATTACAGATAGCATATGATTAAAAAGTGTAATTTAACCTAAAATGAAATTATGTTATGTTAACAGAAGTATAAAACTCTTGCGATACCTAGCATTTAGGTAAAATCCAAACCGTCATACAGGCATTATTTTTCAAAGGTTTGTCTCAAAAATTGTGAAGATACCGCTAACAGACTAACTGCAAATTGTCGTCACTTTTTATAGGACACGGAACACGCTCACATAGAGGACGTCGCGTTGGTTTTTTTTTTTTCCCCAGCTGCCTTATCGATGTCACCTGATTTAGAGCATGGAGAATTGTTAGTTTTTAGCGACGTTTGAGGCAGTGTTGCCAACGGTTCGCACCTGAGGAATGCCGGGATATTTGCAGGGCGACTCCAACTCCCAGGCTGCGGAGCAGCTCGAAAAAAAAAAAAAAAATTTCACTCCCAACTGAAGAGCCGCTCATCACTCAGCCGACCCGCATGGGACTCTTAAAGGTGAGAGATCACGTCCGTTAGCCGGCGATCCGCGGCTCCCTGCCCCGGCCCCGCAGCCATTATATTGATGGGCGACGACTGAGAGGAATCATAGTCGGGGGAAACGCCGTGCACTCCCGTAGCGATGGACCCCGCCATCCGGGATCTTATAACCGTGCCCCCGGCTCCAGCTATTTGCAAGATCACTCTCTTTCCTTTCCTTCTGCCTTTTCTCTGTCTCTCTCTCTCTTTCGGGAAGTCACTGTAGCAATTCACATGTCCCAGTCACTAGGGGTGTATACAGCCTGTTTGCGGTATCTTCACACTTTCTGAGCCAAGAATTTTGAAAAATCATCACACACACGACGTGTTTAGTTGTTTCGTACGTACGTCATATATTACAACCGTTTTATACGTCTGTTAACATCTCATTTTCCGTTAAACTTAACTACTATTTGTATCTTATTTATTAATATATAATTTGTAATTGATACGATTAATAACGTAGATAGATAAAGGTACGTTGGTAATACCTAATATGTAGAGACCTGAAAAATTCGCGAGTTCAATGACCTGCAAGCTAGACTATACACTCTTACGTACAAATATGCCGACATCAACTGCACATTGGTCGTCTGCCGTCACAGTGGAAGGCGACAATTGGACACAGTTCCTCCAGCAGGTGTCAAACACCGCGTGGACCAATGGCTGAAGTTAAATAAACACACGTGTTTTGAATTCCAGTTTGTCCCAAAATGAATCCGCGAATTCTTCAGGTATCTACTAATAAGAAATAGTTTTCACGCAAAATACTGTAAGGCGCCGACAGTGTGAAACCTTGTTATGCGCGAACGCGGCTCTGTGGAGAATTATCCTCCTCAAACCTCAGGGCTCACGGTGGTTAAGCGGTTAGACTGCTCGCCTCCCACCAAGGCGAACCCGGTTCAATCTCCAGCCGGTTCACTCCGGGTTTTCGCAAGTGGTAATCGTGCCGGAAGTTTCCGCTGGTAGGCGGGTTTTCTCACTCCTCGGATCTCCCCTTCCCACGCTCACTGATCCGTCGCCGGGCGGCCGGGAGTGATTGACAGCTGACCTGGCAGGCGTCACATCCCCCCCCCTTCTGTCGGAGGACCCGACAACTAGGATGGATGAACAGGAATATTCTGGTAACCATGTCCCTCAGCGCAACACAGCATTTAGAGTAATTTCTCGGCTATGGCCAACGACACTATAAATACCACTGCAACTGGAGGGTTGGCAAGTCTTGTGCGCTAGCCATCTGGCTGAAGTACGGTAGTCTGGCAATGTCTGGTGCAACGGGGGACACCGGCTAAGAGGACGGACGACGGCGTAAGTTTCGAGACGATGGCAGAAGAGGTTTTTGTGGTGTGAACCTACGAGGTATGGACTTTGATGTATGTATTGGAAATGTCAAATGTGGGCATATTACAAATCTATAAAATAATTAAATAGGTGTTCATACACTGTTTGTTTGGATTGATTTTAGTTATTTGATTACATTAATTTGTTTGAAGTGGCTGTAAATAGCACTGATTGAATTAATAAAATGTAAATAACAATTGACAGCAATTTGTAAGATATTGAATCGAGAGTCCTTTGTTTGTAGTTATTGTAAATAAATTTGAAAAATATATTTAACTCTTATTTAATTAAGACCTCCATCCCTTAAATACCTGGCTGAGACCACAGATTTTGAAAAACTGTAAAAATATTATTAAAATGAGTGCTTACAAAAGCGGTGCGTTGCTCCTTTGGTTAATTTTCTAGTAATAGGTTTGTATACGAGGTGGAGGAATATCCTAAAAAAAATAGAAATTAAGCAGAAATTCAGGAAAGTAGGGAGTAACTGTGAATGGACTACAGTAGCAAATGTAACAGTTCGGAACGCTTTGAGATTTGCGTTGATTGGGGAAAAAAGGGGAGACTGTGGGTGAGAATAGGGGTGAGAACATTGGTACTTTTCTCGACATTGAAGAAGGTAGAAATAATAACGAAGCAATTGAACTGAACAACAAACAAACAAAGCTTTTTTGAGGCTGTACCATGTACGCAGACACGTCCCGGAGAGAGCGGAGGTGGGGGGGGCAGAGGTTGGAGAAGGGTGCACTGCATTTTTGCAATTCGCAACTATGTATGCAGATTTTAGTTTCAGCTCTATTGCAAATCAGGCCATGATGGTGATCCATATTTCCAGAGTTATAATTTTTTTAATTCTTAGAACCTGTCTATAAAATAACGTGTCTGTCGTTTTGGTTCTGTTGTTGTAACTTCATTAAAAAATTTATAATTATAATTACATTATTTTGGTCAATAGTATTGTAAATCAATAAAGAAAAGTATTATATAGCAGCGTTTGGACGTCGTTCCTGCTCCATTACACCCCTGGCAGTGCCCGGTCCAGCTATTTGCAAGATCCGGCTCTTTCCTTATCTCTGTCTCTTTCTCGTGGGGCCACTTTGTTCCACTTCACATGTCCCCGTCACGTCTTCTTCGCTGGCGTATAACCCTCCTTCCTCGACCCCTCCGGCCACTTTCCTCGCTGGCTCTATGCCCAGCGCTCTCTCCGTTTTCATCTCCACTGCCCATCTCTCTTCTTCCATCGTGACGCGGCATCCCCCCCTCTCCCCCAACGATCAACCCTCCGCAGTGCAGTTCCCAAATGTGTTTAAGCCCACGTGTAACAGGATGCTGATGAAGTACACCGTCGCCTCCTCGCGTCATCGATGAGCTCGTCCCGTCAGTTGTTTATAGCAGCGACTGTCTGCCGTCGGCGATGTTACGCGTGAATTCAGCGGTCTACCCCGGTGATGGGATGGCGAAAGGGTGGTAGTCGAGCAGGGAGGGGGGAGATTAAAGAAGGATGCCCCCTCCCTCCACTTCGGCCCAAATGGGAACATAATCAGTTTGTGCCTCGGTCAAAAGCCCCGCGAGTGGCGATCACTGCATCCTCTCGAGAGGGCTTAGCCCCTAGCTGTCAGATTGAAATCCCGTTTAGTGGACTGACGAGCAGTGGAGCGCTCTGGTTATGAAAACTGTTTCGATGGAAATCGCGGAAAATTTTTTATGGGGTTCAAAAACGTTGCGAGAAATAACTTAATTAAAAACGTTTATCATTTTAGTACTTCGTGGTTATTGATCACATATGTATGGTTTCACAATGTTGTTACTAGGTGGCTGGAAAATTTACAAGCATCCTTATTTTATAATTACATACTTTAAATAGAAATTTAAAACGTTTACTAAAATATTTTGTAATAGCCTCATAATATTAGCATGTCGCAAATCAAGCAATCACAAAAATATTTACCGACCATTTAACAGGTACCAAAGAAATTTAATTTCGTCACAGTAATCTTTATAATAAGTCTACTTACAGATATTTCTAAGTGTGGAGTATTATTTTATTATACTGGAAATTGGAAAAAATTGGAAAAAAAAATTGTTAAAATAAATTTCTTAGCAAACAGATTTTATATAGTCGGCAACGATTGAGTTCAAAATTTTTTAAAATTATGTAGTACATATGAATTTAATTACTTTATTGTAAAAATGTTATGGTTTGGGCTTCTTCAAGTACCGCATAATCGTTATAGTTCCTGCAATTATTACAAAACTAATGGTCATTTAAGGAAGTCACTGTAACTCTGTGTCTAAAAACTTTCTTTGCTAGTTAAAACAAAAAAAAAAAAATTTCTTCGTTTAACAATGTATGAAAAATTTCTGAATTCCCACACTTTTCCATTTAAAAGTTATTCGTTATGCACCATTTATATTCATAATTAAATCAAAGAAAGCACTGAAATTTCTATCTAGTATATCCGATAAAAGTAGCATTATAGAAAATTTGGATTTAAGTATCTTCGAAATTATAGAGCGTAATAAGTGTTTCGCTTATGAGTGGTACATGATCTCTGAGAAAAATACTCAATGAAATCCACACAATTTGTTTGTTACTGTTATCAGCTTTAGTCAGCTATATCTGCTCTTCGTAATAACTGTGATCTGAATTAATATTTGTTTTGCATAAACTTCTCGGAACATATTTTGCTTTTCGTTATTCTGCGTTTGTAAACTGCAATTAAAATACTTTCAGTTGGATTTACTCTACCGGTTATTTAGCTAAAAGTCATATAAATTCTTCAAGCTAAAATTTGTTTGACACAGGGTATGGCTACCAAAAATTACTTCAATAGCATCGGGTTTGATTCAAAGTAATGTATTTCCGACACCTACTTATATTATAATAAATTTAACGTTAACGTATTTTCCTATGCATAATAAATGTGTCATATCAAAAATACCATTAGTATTTCTTCAAGATCTTCTTAGAGTACGTTTGATAATAACGAACCCTTTATTGCCAGTCTCGCAGAACACACGGTACTTTGATTGTACTAAGATTTGTTGCAACAACTTTTGAGTTTCAATTAGAAGAAGTCCCTAATTACCATGACTTTCGTATTTTCAATATTGTAATTTTACCATACCTTTTATATATCACTAAGGAAATGGAACGTAAATAAATTACCTAGTGTTTCTTAGTTTAATTGTCTGTGTTTATTTCACTTAATTAAGTATACCAACTAAACCTTCGTTGCATGTCCAGTAGAAGCGCACGGAACTTCTCACAGCGAAAATGTGAACCACGTATTAAAAACTACAAAACTCCTCAACTTAAATAATATACTGGAGACCGGGACAAGCTTGCACATTTAGCTGTAGTTCTGTAAGGGGATACATGATCGCGCCATCAGTCTAACAAAAGTTGTCCCTGAAGACCATCTTGTCTCTCCGTTGGCGTCAGTGAGAATGGTTAAGGTGTCAAAGGAAGTGAGCAGTTCTTACAAGTAAAAATTTACTTTAAAATATAATCATACGTATGTGTATATAAACTGCATATATTTCGGTATATAGTTATCTGAAATACCACTTTTTGTTCTGTATTTTTAGCTATCACAGAGAATTAATTTATTTGAGTGGATAGTCTTAGGTTAGTAGAAAGGAAAAAACATATTAAAGTGACGCATTGGCACAACACATCAGAAGCACATTGGCACACTGTGTCGATGTGTACTGTTACGTGTGAATTTTATTCGTTCCTTTCCGGTTGGCTTTTATAATCTTAAATTGTTTTATCAATTATAACAAGTTAGTAAATTAATTACTTTCATATATTTCTTAGCTTGTTGCGTGTTTCATTTTTCACTTTTCTGCCTAGGCCTTTATATAAAATTGAAAGTTAAGATAAGCCTTGAGAAGAGCTGTTTTCGCCTAGACCTATAACTATGGTATGCACATACAAGGAAAGGACTACCAAGGATGAAATACCTGCAGAAGCAATGGAAGCAACCGTATTTGCCGCGAAAACAACACACAGATGAGTAAGAGGAGTTGGTTGACTATTATTTTGGCGTACCATTATTGCGCCAATTATAAGAAGTACAGCAATCCGTGGCAACGGTAACGTAGTCTTTAGCGGAATCTACGCAGTCAGTGGCATCGCTGCCGTTTAGTCATTCCCTCCCCATTGCAACCCCCTTGAGTCTTTGGAAAAAGTATGTAAACCCATGTTGTTATTGAAGAATGCACGCTAAAAAGCATCCCATGACCACACACGACCATGCACAACAACGCCTTAGTTTATACACGACGCATTTAACGTAATTTAAGGATATGGATCCGCTGGGGTTTCCCCTTTGAACCCAGGCATTTTTACCAATTCTGGTTTCATGCCATCTTACGTCACAGAGAGACTTGACCCTACTGTCAACGTTGATGGCCCCTCGCCGTCTACATACACTTGGTCTGCTCTCCACTCTGCTGCTGCACTTGTTGGTTCTTCCCCTCCAATTCCTGCTCAGGCCACGTGTCCTCCCCAAGACTTGGTGAAACAATTCACAAAATCAGGCCTAACAAAATAATGTTTCAAAATATCTGCATTTTCACCAGTACGCCAGTAAAATTGTCTTTGATTCTTTGGCGGAGGAACAGGAAATTACAAACGGAAATAAAGAGAACCATCCGGACATAATAATACAAAGAAATACAACCATTTATAAATTAAGAAATATAGGAAAAGAACAAATTTAGAAGGAATAGGCTTAAACTGTAAAAAGTGTTTTATTTCTTCTAACAAAACAAACAACCAATGCAAACAAAATATGAGGCTGAATTTAAAGAAGAGGACTGCTTGTATATTATCTACTTAGCAGCATACAGCAAATCTAAATGCGGAGAAGAATGGGTGGAGTGCAACAAGTGTAATAAGTGGCCACACGAAGACTGCATTCACGGAGATACTGTATTTCGTGTGTGTATCAATTGTAAAGGTGAAAATAACATAGGTACGTCACTATGCTGATCTGTAGGTTGTTCAAACAAACATGTTCGTTGCGTGTTATTAGACGTTTATTTTCTATTAACCGGTTAATATCCTTCCTTTAGAATTGCGAATTTCATTTTTTTTTTTAATAGGGATTATTATATGGCGTGCCAACTTGCCCAGATAACGTGGCAGGTTGGCGCAGATGACTTTACTTTAATTATAATTGGTTTTAAAACTTTTGTTTTGCCATATATTTAAAGTTAGTGATACTAAGATAAGCAATAAAGTATATTGAACATTGGTGTGGCAAAACTAAAAATACAGTAAACAGAACAGTATAAAAAATTAAAAATCTAAAAGTGTGCCAACCTGCACCGGTCTCCTATATACCCCGACTGTACTCAAATAGATGATGATAAACACCATAGTGGGGTAGATTAGTACAAATGGAGCATATTTCATTAACCAATTGTCTAACGTCTATAGGTAACCCGCTAATGTCAATGGCAATGTGCAGGGGCGTGTATGCAACTCAGCGTACACGGCGTATTAACCAGCCTGTGCTCAGTTCTGCGCGTCTAGTAACACGGCTGCTAACACGGACCGCAGTAGTGTGACTCGGCTTGCTGTAGTGTACGGACCACAGAACTACACATACCATGTACCCAGGACGCTTGAACGAAGGCTGCGGGAAACTGGCAACCTGCAAGCGAGGAAGGCTGATGCAGAAGCTAGAAGAGGAGAGCGAACAACCAGGTACGAAGACACTTTCTTCAAGCGTGTTTACGACGACCCGGGAACTACCACGCAAGTCATCGCTCACGAAACAGGCGCTGGCCAGATGGCTGTGTGGAACGTTTTTATGCGAGCAGTTATTCAACCCTCACAGCCTCCAGCAGGTGCGGGCATTGCAGCCAATGGACTTTGCCAAACGTGCTGAGTTCTGCAACTGGATGCTGCAGTGGCGTGCTGCAGACGACAACTTCCTACAACGGGTGCTCTTCGCAGACGAAGGCACATTTACTAGGGATGGCTTCTTCGGCAGGTGAGACAGCCATGCATGGTCTGACGAAAACCCACGGAAAACGCACACCCGATTCCGTCAGGTGCGCTTCTCTGTCAATGTGTGGGTTGGAGTAGTTTGTGAAAACAGTAATTGGCTCGCACTTCTTCCCGCCTCGTCTAAGTTGCACTACGTCTCTCCAGTTCCTGCAGGACTTGTTACCAGCATATTTTGAGGATGTTCCTATAGAAGCTTGTGAGGCCATGTGGTTTTTTCAGCAGGACGGGGCCTTCCTCATTTCGCCATTGCGGTTCACCGACACCTCGACGTGCACTTCCCGAACAGACGGACAGGTAGGGGAGACTGCATAGCTTGGCCGCTACGCTCACCTGACATCACACCGCCTGACGCCTGGCTGTGGGGTCACCTCAAGTCGATGGCGTGTGCCACACTAGTTGACACTAAGGATGGTCTCATTACGCGGATACAGAGGGCAGTTGACACCATCAGTGCCACGCTGGAAACAGCGGCCAATGGTGGCCGACACTTTGCACAGACTCTCTGAGCACCATGCCTTCTGCCTAAATGTGTAAATAAATCTTAATTTCCTTGCACTCCCTGTTGCCTAAATATTTTTGTTTGCATACCTCTCCCTGCACATTGCCACTGCCTTTGGCGGGTTAACCATAGAGGTTAGACAATTTGTTCCTGGATGAAATATGCTCCATTTTAGCTAATCTACCTTTCTCTGTTGTTTATCACAATTAATTTTATTAGGCTTGGTATATAGTTATGATCTTTATTTTATTATGTACAGTAAAAATCCTGCATAAATATTAATAGGCACTTAAATTTGTACAGTGAAATTGTAATGCAGCTGGCTAACTCCGAGCTATAATCGGCTGCTTCCGATGAAATTGAGTAACAGGGAATATTTTCAGTGTTTCGAATGTTCATGCTAGTTTTATTCCCACAAGTATATGAGAGAACATAAAGTGTAATTTTCCAGCTTCTCATACGATGAACTTCTCTTCAACACTACAAGGACCCAGCACCTGGCAGGCTAAGTATTCCAAACTCGTCTCCTGAGAGGATCCCGGTCCGCTATCGATCACAGGACCTCTTGATTACAGGCCGCGTGCCGCAGGGGCAAGGGAGGCTGGCGGGGGGGAGGTGGAGAGGGGAGCTAATGGCGGCCATTCGGGACTCGGGTATCAAAGCAGAGCACCCTGTTTACCAGACACAGCGCCTCGCACGCCTGGGCCTGTTACAGCCCTCGCCACAAAGCAGGCCCCGAGTTCCGTCGACCGTCGGGGCACTTAGGAGGACCTGGGCGTCGGTCCACAATGGCTAGCAGCTGCGATATTGGCTTGATGAAAGGGTTGTCTAATAAGAGGGTCAACTACGCCACGTCGAGGCACCTGGAAACACACACACACGGCCTATGACCGGCGCCGTAGCAAGGGGAGGGAGCCAACAGGGCGACGATCCCTCTGCTCACCTACGGAATATTGCTCCTTATGACTTGTTCACGGTTAATTGCGCACTTTACAAATCACTGCTCCTACCTGCATACATCTTAACGGGCACACTGACCGGTAAGTGCCCAGTTAAGTTGGTAATTACGGAGGGAAAGTAGTTCCACGACTCAACGCTCAGTTAAAAGCTCTAGATAAATAATTCTGAATACTGAAATTATTTATTTTTCTCTCCGTTTTTTAACACACATAAATAAAAAAAAAATATCAAATTTGTAAAATATATATTTTTACACATTTTCATAGTTTTACTCGACTGAAGTATGAATAAAGTGATAAGGCCCANACGTGCCCAGTTAAGTTGGTAATTACGGAGGGAAAGTAGTTCCACGACTCAACGCTCAGTTAAAAGCTCTAGATAAATAATTCTGAATACTGAAATTATTTATTTTTCTCTCCGTTTTTTAACACACATAAATGAAAAAAAATATATAAAATTTGTAAAATATATATTTTTACACATTTTCATAGTTTTACTCGACTGAAGTATGAATAAAGTGATCAGGCCCATTAAAATGTTAATTTTACGTATGGTGGAAGAATACACATTGTGCGTAGAAGTAAATCCTAAGCAAGGATTTTCAAAAATGCTCAGTTAACCGCGAACAGACTATACAAAAAAGTTTTAACTTTCTGGTGGGGAGAATGAATTTTGTTGTACGTGTTTTCTAAGGCATTTTTTCCGAGACAGAAATGTCATTGATTTAAACAATTTTATTGAAATTAATGCATTTGCAGGGTGGTGATAGCATTTCATAAAACGCATAGTTACACTGGCAAAAGGTTGTTAATGGTGAAGTGAGAACTTTTTAAATAACTGATTATGACTACATGCATGCTACAGTACACACTGGCATGCTTGTACCCAGTTAAGTTGGCAGCAAGTTGNACGTTTTAACTTTCTGGTGGGGAGAATGAATTTTGTTGTACGTGTTTTCTAAGGCTTTTTTTCCGAGACAGAAATGTCATTGATTTAAACTATTTTATTGAAATTAATGCATTTGCAGGGTGGTGATAGCATTTCATAAAACGCATAGTTACACTGGCAAAAGGTTGTTAATGGTGAAGTGAGAACTTTTTTAATAACTGATTATGACTACATGCATGCTACAGTACACACTGGCATGCTTGTACCCAGTTAAGTTGGCAGCAAGTTNAAATAACTGATTATGACTACATGCATGCTACAGTACACACTGGCATGCTTGTACCCAGTTAAGTTGGCAGCAAGTTGGTTGCATTGAGAATGTAGTGTGAAGATTTTATGCTAAAGTTAGTGTATCTCGGAGAGGTTAGGGCTTGTTAACGTCCCCTGGTGTTATGCATGAAGGCTTATCAGGGGACGGCTTACAAACTAACTTATGACCTAACTTAAATTAACACCTATGCCTAGGGACTGGAAAATTTCGTGAATTCACTTCAGGACAAGCTAGACTTAAAACACATGTACATTTCTGTTACGTTCGAAATTGGGCCACAGTTTATTAGACACGTACAGATAATCTCCTAGCGAATAACAGAACTTCAAGGAAACAAACACCGAATTCCGTGCCACCTGGTTTGAGGTAAGACTGGCTTTACACTGGGGCAGCAACCAACTAACACAAAACTGAGGTTCGAAGATACATAGTACTATGGAGTCCAGCCTACAGATCGTTCAAAACGCGAAATTTCCCTGCATCTGCCCATGCCTTACCCGGGATTCGAACCCAGAACCTCCTACATTCCAACCCGGTGGCACACGAGCCGACTGCGCCACGGGAGGTCAGCGCAATATTTCTTGTTTCATGCACTCAAGAGCAGGAATTTGCATATTATTAACACTTTAACTTTCCTGAAAATTCCGTTGTATCGCTCGGATGGCTCATGAAGAAAGTAAAATAATCTATGGCATATAGCAGAGGGGTGGATACAATATGGGAAGAAAATTATACCCTAAACNCATGAAGAAAGTAAAATAATCTATGGCATATAGCAGAGGGGTGGATACAATATGGGAAGAAAATTATACCCTAAACCGGGCTTTGAAAAGTTCTCAGTCGTCTGCGAACAGCCTACGTCACCACGGGTGGGCCTGCATTTACACCCACGGAAAATCGAGCGGATGGTCGCAGTGGTATTCGTGAAGACTTGGGTTCGAATCCCGGTCCNCACCCACGGAAAATCGAGCGGATGGTCGCAGTGGTATTCGTGAAGACTTGGGTTCGAATCCCGGTCCAGCCACTCTCATTTCCTCCACGATTTTTTGAAACCACTCGATACGAATGACTCGATGTTTCTTTACAACGTGCCATGGCAGATTCCTTCCGCGCTGCTGATTCTTTCCGTGAAGATTCGTCTTTTGTCGGAGGAGTGATGCAACACACAACAAAAACGTAAATGAGTATAACTGTGTCAGCACAAGTACTTTATATAAACCACTTCTTTTACCTTGTAAAATAATGTTCTCTCCCAACCATTAGGGCCGATATTAGTGCTAATGCTCAGAATATTTCCCCCGAATATGGTATAGGTAGGGCCAGTGACTTTTCGCGTAAAAATCGGAGCACACAGTAGACTTCAATACTATATACACACCTCAGCTGTTGTTATACCTCAATTGGCTGCTGGTGCCGTGTCCGTCTTTGACCAAGCCACTCAGGACTAAGTAACTCCGACACTGAACCTTCGTGATTCGTGCGCAAACGGTTAACACGGGCCAGAACATTTTTTTAACCTATCAAAGAAGCTGGACGACCCTACAGTGCTTTGGACTGTATCTTGTCTCGAAATCTTTTCGCGAAATATCACTGCCCCTAAGTATAGGCCATTCACGGTAGTAGTAGTAGTGTAGTGACGATTCAGGGACAACTGATTTATGAGTAAGATACAGGAAAAGTGTTCATCGGAACCAACGTCGTGATGACTACTTGTCTAGTCGTAGGTGGCAGGTTCCCGGTTCAAAAATGAGGCACGCCACTTGCGAAGCAGCTGTGCGTTGCCTTCATGTGCGTGTCCATTCAGGTTCCGACCTATCGCAGACATGTCGCTGCTGGTCGTCGAAAAGTTTCGCCAGCTTACTCAGCGAAGGGTATCCGTACTTGAACTGCAAATCGATGATTTCATCTTCGTTTTTGCACAAGTCACTCATCCATTTTTTTCTGCTCGGCCCCCGACATATAAATCGGTCCTTGCGGATGCTGCATCAGCAAGTCGCGCAGTACGTTTCCCACTCGAGGGTACGGAATATTGCTTCCTTCGTCCCACTCCAGTCCGTGGTGGCACACAGTCAGCCAGTCATTCGTCTTCTTGCTTTTCTCGTCCAACAGTTTCCACGAATAGGGGGAGGGGGGTTGAAAGAAGCGCATGCACGTTTTTACATTGTCGTCGAGGACACTGCGATCTCCTTAATCACGTAGGTGCTCTGGCTCTGGAAGCTTTGCAGATTAGAGTACATCCTGTTGATGCATATTGTTACGAATGTGCTTTTAAAGCCATGAAAGGTGCTATAGGGCGTAGCTCAATAATGAGTCATGATTCGGTAGAGCACAACAGTATAACATGAGGTTTGTTACAAATATAAAAGGATTATAAAACAATTATTTAAGTTATTATTGATCGGGGGAGCTTTAATTTGAATACCAAGATGATTATTCATTATATTTACCTCACCCCATTTTATTATAATCTAACTGGAAAGTCATTACCTTGTTTATGTTGCCGGAGGCTGATTCTACGAGAATGTTAACGACGGCCGGACACACCCATCTTCCGTGGTCTTCTCTCTGGTCGGGTCGACGACAAAGACGCCGCTCCCGGTGTTACGCTGGCCTATATCGGGCGCGTTGTTTAATATATTTCGGCCNATGGGATTTCTGCAACTGTCTTCGCAAGGTGGTGTTGCAATCACGCTCGTGCCCTGGTTTAATGTTTGAAGGTGTGATCAGGCCAGCCGTTCAGTTAAGGCCTGATCACACTATAACATTATGCTCGACGCTAACTAAACAGATATCGCTTACGGCCCATCGTATTTATATCCTCTGAGACATTCACGAGGGTATCTTGACGACTTTGTCTCGACAATTGTAAGATGCCTATCATCCGAAACATTTGACTGATTAAATCCGAAGCTGATGCTCCGAATTCGAACTCCATAATGTAGTGGATTGCTGCTAGCTTATGGTAATATATTTTCTGTGTCCGAGTCCCGGTAAGGAACGGGTGTATTTGTAATTGTCTCACTACCGTTGCATAAGTTTCTGGTTTCATTTATAATGTTATTGCTTTCAAAGAGAAGTCAAGTCCTACCTACCAACTCAGCTTTTAATAACATATTAAAAACTTAATTGCACCCGTGTTGAGGAAAGTAGTCTTATTAGTTATATCAGTAACTTATTGTTCATTTTGTGTGTTTTCACCACAGTATTAAGACAAACTGCAGTTTTCTTTCGTTATGTGGAAATACTTTATGATCTAGAAATATACGTATATTTGGTACGCGTTAACAACTTTGCAATATTTGAGAGATGGTGTAAGCTAAATATAATTCTCAGACTATGCTTTAAAATATAAATATAGTGCTTTCATTTTACGAGGTTATCGTTGTTCACTAGTATCAGCCATATTTAAACGTTGTCAGTGTAAACTTGTGTTTGCTGGACATTACTTTAATGTCGCAGTAACACAAAATACTGTTATTTTCAGCGTAATGCATACTTTGATTGCTGCAACATTAGAGGCTTTATTAGCATCAACACTTCAACAGTATATTTCCACAATAGTAATATATGATTTTGTAAATGATTAAAATTATTAACATTGTTACAGCATTATTAATTTTACTACAACTTAAAAGTTCAAATAAATGCTTCTATAGTAAAACTTTGTTTTTTCAAAAACATTAGACTGTTTTCTGTGTTGTAGGTGTAAAGCTTGGTTCGCAATTGAAAGCGTAACAGTAACCACAGAACATAGGTCGTATGCATAAAATTTGGCCGCACTATTTTCAAACTTTTTGATTCGCAACTGCGCATAACAGGTGGTGTGTACACGAGAGGCCCTGACATAGTGCATAAAGGAAATTGTCACATTTCATTTATTATGAAGACTTATGGGTCAACAGCCAAGTGGAGCAGAGCATAAAATGTTTATTTTAGTGAAGGAACATAGTTATGATATAGCAAAGAAAAAATTTTGGAAGATGTCAATTTAGAGTAAAGAACAGATTACGGTGTAACAGCATACATTTTTTAATGTTACCCTCATATTCGTGATCGCAAAATAAAAAAACTTTAAAGAGAGCAATAATGCCAATTATTATAAATCACTGCCCTATTACTAATATGCATTTCACGTGTGTAAGGACAGTTGAAAAACCCATTATTTACCAACACTACCAACTAACGTCAGACTCGTCACAGAATTTCATTAGCTAAAAATAATACTTAAGTATTCAATTGTGAATCAATTTCGCACAAGATTTCAAGTCGGGTGAATGCTCTACTGTTATGCCATGCGCTCTATTCCTACAGCACATTCACGATTACTTACAACTTTTCTGAAGCCCTGCTACTGTTCTACTTTCAGTATATTCCTCCGCCTCATGCAAACAAAGCTTAACTAAGTCTGGAATATTACACCAAAAGGACTACGCACCGCATTCGTGCGCACCGAGTTGAATGGTACTATGCCTAAGAACTATTTCTTACTAGGCATTACGAACACACAAACATTCTCTCTAGTTTTATAATATCGCGAAAATATTTCACGACCAGTTGTATTTCATAACAGTGAAGCTCAGATCGACTTTCTCGATTGGATGATCTAAGTGTTACGTGTTTAAGGTGTACGCCCGCGAAATAACAGACGTACAGTATCGGAGTTGACTAATTCTGGCTGACCAGTCAAGTAATAAAATGTCTTCTCACAAAGAAACTCCGCCAATAAGAAAAATAAAACTGCTGGTATTCCCGTAGTGTATTAAAGTCTAGCATACGCGTAAATTTTTTTCACGAAATCCATGTGTCCCTTGTTACAATTTATCGGTAAAGTATAAGTAAAACTTCAATTTAACCAAAAAAATAAGATAATTTTATGATAACATAAGTATAAAACGCCTATGATGCATGAGACATTCAGCAAACACGTTATGCATTAGGTGATTTTTCAAAGGTTTGGTTCAAAAGTGTGAAGAAAACGTGAATGGAATATACTGGTTGTGAACCAACGTTAATGTATCAGCCCCGCCGCAAACAGCCTGCAGACAGTTATATGTAGGGGCAGTGATATTTCACGAAAAGATTTCGAGACAAGATACAGTCCAAGGCACTGTAGGGTCATCCAGCTTCTTTGATTGGCTAAAAAAATGTTCTGGCCAGTCTTAGCCGTTTGCGCACGAATCACGAAGGTTCAGTGTCGGAGTTACTTAGTCCTGAGCGGCTTGGTCAAAGACGGACACGGCACCAGCAGCCAACGGAGGTATAACAACAACTGAGGTGTGTATATAGTATTGAAGTCTACTGTGTGCTCCGATTTTTACGCGAAAAGTCACTGGCCCTAGTTATATGTGTTTGTTTCCCGACCACGGTGGAGAACCCGGGCAAGTGTAAGCCTTAACTGGCCTGCGAGGGAGAAAAGGCGTGTCGCAAAGCGCTTAGTAGATGAATTTGGTATCGACGGCCGCTATAGTCTATTCGAGGTTCCTTCATACTTTTTTTAATCAAAGCTTAGAAAGAATCACTCCATGTATGGCATGCTTGCTCGTTTCCTATATGGCATGTATCGCAAGAGTTTTATACACGTGTTAATATGAAAAGTGCATTTTTTTGGTTTAATTAAATTTTACTTATATTGTATCTATATATTCTAATATTTCATATTTAAATATTATGAAAAACAGGGGTGTTGGTAATGCCTGGTAAGAAATAGTTTTTATGTAAAATATTATTATACAGGGTGCGCCCAAATGCGGTGTGTTGTATCTTGGGTGTAATTTTATAGAATCGGTTGTGGTTTTCTTCTTTTTTTTTTTTTGGCATGAAGCGGAGAAATATCCTGCAAGGTCACTAGCTTGTGTTATGAATGTGCTTATAGTTATTACTGTGGATGTGTTAGCTATACGCTAGTTATATCCTAGGCCTAATAGACAAACCCTGTGTGGAGCGTCACTTGGGAAGCTTCAGTCGTGCATCGTGTACGGCTTTATTGTGGCCCGTTAAGGAAGTTGTGTTTGTACTAGACACCTTCAGAGGAGCATGCATTTAATTATGTCCTCATTGGATATTTCCTCGTATGAAACCAACAGCACGCTCGCCTTTCAACAAGTAGNGGCATGCATTTAATTATGTCCTCATTGGATATTTCCTCGTATGAAACCAACAGCACGCTCGCCTTTCAACAAGTAGTAGTGATGGTCGTATTTAGGAGGTGAAAAATTACCTTAATATCTCTGCCAACAAGTTAGGAACTACATTCTTAGCTTTAGATTTGACAGTTAAAACACTTCATTAATGATACATTTAAGTACAAAAACCAATTAAACGCTGATTTCGGTAAAATATCTGCTGCCCAAATAGGCTAAACGGAAGTACCTTGCAGATAATTCCAAACCTGATCTCATTTCTCAAAACAGCAAACATGTCAGTGCTCTAGCGAGGATTCGAACCCCATACCTTTTCACCACAAACTCGAGAACCAACTCACTATGCCTGGAAATTCTCTTTAATAAGATCGTCACACGTGTATGCTATTTACAAGTGTAAACGACATATACTGCTAGCAGGAAAGTGATCATTTGAGAGTGATGCTGATAATGTTTGAGAAGTCGCATTGATATCCATCTCCGCGTGCATTTGATCTTTTCTGGAGTTGAGAAAAATAGCAACTGACTTGAATGTCTCTTTTTTTTTTTTTTTTTTTTTTCCCCAAGGTTTTCGTTTTCCTTTTGCCACGGAGCGAACTATTTCTTTGCGACGAGAGTTCGGAAGGAAGTACGGGACAGATTCTCCAGCTGCGGTTTCCTTCCGTAAGCGATGGCAAAAAAAATCAAATGTCAAGGAGCTCTCTACACCTGTTCAAGGAAGAGTCCCGGAACGTCAGCGTGTAAGCGAGGGGGCGTTTGTTATTGCCAGACAGCTGTTTGCTCGAAGCCAGCATGCGTGTGCCCGAGGTGTTGCCGTTTGCCGTTTCGCATGTCGAAATCGCACTGCACGTCAGCCGTGTTAAAAGTTGATCCCGGTGTATTGAGCGCTTTTCGATTCAACCTGTGAAAATAAATCACTGCACATAACTACATTATGCTAAAGTACACACTGGCAAATAAACTTCTTGTTAAGTTGGCAGCCAGTTGACAAAAATATATCAGAGACTTGACGTTGTGTTAAGATGGTAACATGTAAATTTATGGCTACTAAAGTAAAAGTGTATTGTTCTATAAAGGCTGTTCGTGACAAATAGAGCACTTTTGAAATCAACCTTAGAAAAAAGTCACTGTTCCTACCTGAATATATACGCTGATTTATAAATAACTAACATATTTATTTATTTAATTATTTACAAACGAATGATGCGAACNACCTGAATATATACGCTGATTTATAAATAACTAACATATTTATTTATTTAATTATTTACAAACGAATGATGCGAACCACAATATGTTACACCTCATATTGAGAGTATCTTTGGGAGATTAAATACTCTATAGCAAATGTAGAAAATGTCCTCCCTCCTGCATAAGGTACACCTCAACAGTGAGTCTCGGTCATAAATTAAAAAAATGTTATTTCTATTTTTTCTACATGAAATAGAAATAAAGGAACGTGGTAACACAATTTAAGGCGGGAGATATGAACTGAAGCGAGTATTTTATGTAACCTTAATTTACGTATTTTATGTTGTCACATAAGTTGCATTTGTTTGTTGGTTGGATTTAATAACTTTTTAATGACTGCCCTAAGAGCTTATTTGTTATGATTTTTACTGCTTAAATCGAATTATTTGTGCTAGATTTTTTCAAATAAGAAAACCGCATTGCAGTTACTATAAAATAATGCTGTTTAAACTTGTTCAATCTTATTACTTGTAGTCAGCTGAAACAAAAGTTTTAATTGAATTTTTGTGCATTAAATACGATTTGTAAGTTAGAAGACGATGAACTGCACAAATTAAAAGCAACAGCGCNTAATTGAATTTTTGTGCATTAAATACGATTTGTAAGTTAGAAGACGATGAACTGCACAAATTAAAAGCAACAGCGCTTCACAACTTTCGCTTTGATGTCGAAATAAATCGCAGGTCGTCATCGTCTTTTCTCTCGAGCCTTTTCCAAAACCAGACGACGGTCTTGGTGAGTTCTACATCCTGTTTCATGACCGGTTGTATTTCATAACAGTTTAGCTCAGATCCACTTTCGTGATTTGACGGTTTCCGTGCTACGCGTCTTTAGGTGTCTGGCCGCGAATCAAAGCCGCGCAGTATTGAAGTTACCTAAATTCTGGTTAAACCCAGCACCAACAAAAGGAAAGTTCACCCGCCCCCTCTTTACTAGCACTTTTTCCCTATCATAATAAAGAGCATGATTCCTATCCTCTGTCTCCTGTAGCATTTTCTGTTAAACATGATAATGCATAAAACAATTTTTTAATTCTTTCCTGCCGAAAGGGTTTTTACGGTGACTATGTCGGTTTTTTTCCCCTTTCTCTTCTAAATATAGTTTAGCTATAAGTACACTTAGGGAGGTTGTCATTGCCAAAAGCAGGCCATGGCAGCCCAATCCCTCTTTGCCGTGATGCATGTCTCCTTGCATGATACTCCCTTCCTTGTAGGCGTATGGGGCTTAGCCCTGAGACGCACTTAACTCCCGTCCCTACCGCGGGCTCATATAACACTTAGTTTTAGAGTAGTTAGTTAATAATAAGAAAAGGTAGCTAATCCTGATTGACGAGTTAAGTAGGAAAAGATATTCTGCCAAAGACACGCCGCCAATAATCAAAAGAAAATCAATTGGTATGCCTGTAGGGTATTGAATTTTTGCGTGTGCAGAAATATTTTCGCGAAATTCGGGTGTCCCTAGGAATAACTGATTTCGCGACCACAGCGCTCCCATTTCATTTCGCATCATTTTATGGTATCCTTCCAAAAAAAAATCCCCTCGTTGTCTTGAAAATATTTTAGGAAGCCTTGTAACGTATGAACGTCATTTAGGATTCTCGATTATCTCGGATTCCCAAATGGCACCGATTATGGGCAAATACCACTCTAGAAGGTAAAAATAGTAATCGTTATTATTATCTGCTTTGGATTTAAAAGGTAGAAATTGGTCCACGTATCCGGCGGGGGTGCAGGTNCCCCCCCCCCCCTTCCCTTCCCCATCCTGCTGCGTAATAACTTGTAATGCCTATCGGCTGGTCGTTGCCGGCGCATGAACACACACCTGTGGTGGAGCCAGGGGAAGGGGAGGGGAGATTTTAAAAACCCGAAATCTTTTCCACTTTCCGGTAATCCTAGAACTGCGCGCAGGCAATACGCGGTTTTAATACTTCCTGCGTTCCACAAAAAAATAGATATATAACGTAGGCTCATCATGATTGCGTTCTGGCGTCCGTGGCTGCGATGTGGCCAGTCATAGGCTGGTAGAAGCAGATTACTCAACCCCNCCCCCTCCCCCACACTCCTTCACTCCAACAAACCACTGGCGTGGTAAATGGCTTAGTACAGTCTATTAGTACAGACCTGAAAAATTCGCGAGTTCAATTACCTATAGGCTATACTCTATTTCCGTATGCAAAATCATGCAGATATCGCTGTTCGTTGGTTGCTTGTTGTATTAGCGGAAGACGGTGATTCGGTCATGCATTTTACTGAGTATTTATTATAGGCTCAGAGTTGTCCAGGAGGTGTTATTTAAACGGGTAGACCAATAGCATTAGGAATACAAACGTACGGGGTTAATTCTAGCTTGTCCCGAAATGAATACGCGAATTTTTCAGGTCTCTATCTATTAGTGACAACTGCGAACTTCCATGAAGCCCTGATCACGTTCTTCTTTCGGGCTACTAAGCAAGTATCCTTCCGCCACGCGTAAACAAGACATTAAAAAAAAATTGTGGGAAAATGGTAAGGAAAAACAATCGCACCCGTGTTCATGCGCTGCACAGATAATAAAAAATGAATATATTTATGCGTAACGGTAAAATGAGTTCTCATCATTGCATTCCTGAAAATAGTAAATATGACAGGAACTAACTTTTACCATACAGTTAATAATAAAAAGATTTCAATTTAATAATTTTATGCAAGAACTATTTCTTACTGGCAATTTCTATTATGCCCGTTTTCTTCGTATTTTAAATTCATATTTTGTATGGCATAAATATTACAATGTTTAAAAAAAATACAAGTACATATTTTATTTTAATATAAAACAAGATCTATTCATTCGAACGGCAATAAAAAAAATTTCCGATAAAGGATATATATTTAAGACACAGCAAAACACGTTTTACAAGGTGAGTTTTTAATTTTATTCAATAAGTACGAAGATACAATCGGTTTATTCGTTTTTGTCTTACTGAGTTCTGTGTATGTGTGTATGCGTGTGTGTATGTTTTTTATTTAGTCTTGTGGTCAGCAATCGACACAGTCCAATCACACCATCATAACAACATGAACTCACCGTTGCCATTAAACTTCAAGGATAAAATACAGCCGGTAGGTTATAATTCCAGACCGCATTTCGCAGCGAGAACTCGCAGCTGACTCCGCACAGAGAGCAGTGGTTAAGCATATGGAGAGCTATCTTCCTTAGTAATGCGTGAAGCAAAACAAAGTCTCGTACATGGCGAGCCCTCGTGGACGCGCCCCAACTATTTCAAGCTATTCGCCTAGCCCGGTATTTAAATCAAACAGTTAATTTCTGGGGAACGTAAAAAACTAATACTACCGACTGAAGTATCAACTGTATTGTCATTAAGTCTTGAAGCACAGTGTGATAAAATTATTAATCGTTAATAGAATGGGGGCCGCGGTGGCTTAGCGGTTAGCCTGCTCGCATTCCGCCAAGGTGAACCGGGTTAAATCCCCGGCCGGGACACTCCCGGATTCTCGCATGTGGGAATCGTGCCGGACGATGCCACTGGTAAGCGGGTTTTCTCGGGTACCTCCCGTTTCCCCTTGCTACTTCATTCCGGCGCCGCTCCATACCCATCTCAATCACCCTCATAGGCTTTCAAGACCTCGATGTTAAGAGCCGCCCAAATCTCTTCACTCGCTAATAGAATGGTAAAGCTCAGGAACATTGGGTAACGGCTCGGTGCTCAAAAACTGAGCATGTTGGCTTGAATGTACGTACTTATCTGAAACATGGTATTCATTGTTTTACAGAAAATCGGGTATCATTTTGTTAGCACGTCAACATCTGGGCAGGAACATATTTCAACGAGAGTTTTTTATTTTATTTTTCATGTTGGGTAGTAATGCGCACTGATCATACTCTCCTGTTGCTCCATAATATATGTGTTTCGTTAGGAGGGGCCGCGGTGATGTAGTGGTCAGACAACTCGCCTCCCACCTAGGCGAACCGGATGCTATTCTCGGCAGGGTGGCTCCCGGATTTTCGCATGTGGGGTTCGTACTGGACAATGCCGCTGGTCATCGGGTTTTCTCGGTGAACTCCCGTTTTCCCTGTCTTTGCATTCCGCCGCTACTCCATACTCACCTCAACGGCTCTCAAAACCTCGATGTCAAGAGCCGCCTATATCTCTCCCCCACTGTTTCCGTAAGGGCCTGGGCGCAATTGACCCAAGCATTCCACAAACATAGCACAGCAAGATACAAATACACACAAGTTAATTACCATGTAAGTAGATATTATAAGCAACAATCACGCACAATGAAGTACTTGCCTAAATATATTGTTAACCTGCAAACAAGTGAAGTTTTCTCTTGGTTTGACTTTGCTTGCTACTTTTGCCGCATGTCGAAAACCTCGGATGTTTTACTGCGTTGCCAATTGCGAAACGCTTATGAAAGAAGGAATACTGCGTACTGGATTTATTCCCCGGGCGGTTATTTCCTTTTGTTTATTTCTGGAGCGTATCAGTAATGGACGTTTTGGAATATTCTGGAGTAATGTTAACAACGAAAATTGAAATGAAACTAATTGAGTTTTTAAAAAATTATATGCTGTACAGGAAACCAAGATTTGTGACGAAAATACCCTACCAGCATTTCCGACCTTAATAAATTCGGCACGAAGTGTAACAACTTATATAAATGAAAATGACAAGTGTTAAATTGCTTGCAGCAAGACTACTGTGCTTATGTTGTGTAGCTTATATGTTTATTGTTGGATCTGTGTGTTGAGTCTATGTGTAACGTCAATATCAATATGCCTGGAACCTTATAGCCATCGTTCACACACAACTAAATTTATTTATATACAGGATTATTTATAGCACCCACATCACCCCTTTTTATGGGAAACAACATGACACCGGGGGTTCGCGAAAAGATTGTGATAACTATACCATATATGAATCATCGATTGGTAGTAATCCCATTCCCCGCACATACCGGTGATAGGGGTACGGGGGGTGAGTTTTGAAATTGCAAATGGGAACATGGGGTCGTATATGGTATCGTTGGATAGATCGTCTAGAAGGAAACAGTATTTACTAAGACAGTTGTTTTCTGACGTGCATAGTTTACGCACAATACATTTAATAATCCAAACATATGGTTTGTGACGTGCGTAGTATACGCACAATGAAACAGAACGAAAACTTGTTTTTATTCTTACAACAATCAAATGGAAATAAACACAACATATTGTTTTTCTGGGGTGCATACCAAGTTTAAGTGCAATCAAAAGGACGTCGGGTGTACTGTAAATACCGGTATAGTGTGAAAGAACTACTGTGAAATGGTAACTGGGAANGCAATCAAAAGGACGTCGGGTGTACTGTAAATACCGGTATAGTGTGAAAGAACTACTGTGAAATGGTAACTGGGAACACTCATCTGCACACATCACTCTTCATAAGTGTTCGAAATGTCGACCACCCTGTATCAGACAAGACTCTTGTCGCGTGCCGGTTTAGGGATTATAGCACGATATTGGCTCACATCCATCACCCCCTCACACCAGCCCCGCCTCGCACACTTTGCGGGCGCCTTCGAGGCGGCACGTGGAACCTGGCAGGTGGAAAATTCCGGTACATGTNCCTCGCACACTTTGCGGGCGCCTTCGAGGCGGCACGTGGAACCTGGCAGGTGGAAAATTCCGGTACATGTGGAGCTTAAGCGTAGGCCTTCCCCCTTCACACCCTTCACCCCGGACACCTCTCGCCCACCGCGAGATCTGTGGAGTGCAGGGCTTTTTCGAGTTATCAGCAAATTATCACGTGTAGTTCGCCTGAACGCAGAAAATACGCACCACGGAAGAAATACTGACGAGCTGTATTGGTGCCGAGGTATTACCCCCGCCCCTCCCCTCCTTCCCACCCCTACAAGGCGCCACGTGCCGACAATTAAGCGAGGACACGTGTGGTGGAAGGCTTTGTTCGGAGCTATTCCACTTCACCCCTCCCCTCCTTCCCACCCCTACAAGGCGCCACGTGCCGACAATTAAGACTGGGGGGCTTGCAAGCATAAAAACCCCGTTTCGAGAGTAGAGGGGGGACAGTTGATCATCACCGAGCCAAGGGAAGAGTTGCGGGAAGAAATCGCGAGAAGACGTGAGTACGAGTCCGAACAGCAGCCCAGGGAGAATCAGCACCGGCGGGCCGGCTTCCACGGCCTACCACTTCGCTGGAACTCATTCCCAGATGACAGCCTACCCACACTCACCGCTGAGTTAAGTATAGAATTCGTCGTCCAAAGAAGCCCCACTCAACCACGAATTCGCCCCGTGAATACGAGTAAACAAATTATGACAGTACCGCACCTCGAAAGTTTTGATGTTGTGTATTTGTGAATATATACGAGACAATATATTCGTACTTCAAAATACAACAGTGATAGTCTACCTCATTATAATACCCGCAACCTCCAAGCACTTTTTAGTCGATGCCTGGAGGACATTAACTCTGACCAGATAAGCCACCATGTCCTCGACAGTGGCGGTACCTGCGTCACTCTGCTCTCCTTCTTACACTCGCGGTTGGTCGGCGGACCTCAACACTGATGAGAAATCCACATGCTGCTCTGATTCTGTCTTTCATGTCTTCCCTCGTTGTTGGACGCACGCAGTAGACGATGTATTTAATTCTCCTCTACAAAAATAAGAAATTTGGAGACAGGTCCGGATAACGTGGTGGCCAAGCTACATGAACCATTTGTCCAATTCACCGTCTGGGGAATAACATGTCAGCAACTAGCCGAGCTCTGCGTGAAAGTGAGCAGGTCAGCCATCCTGTTGAAGACACAGTGTTAATCTTAGAGCGAGAGGGACATCTTCGATCAGATGTTACAAAATATTCTCTAGGATGTCTGCATACGCTGCACTATTAAATTGCCCTTCATGAAATATGGTCCTATGATACGATGTCTGAGAAGGCCACACCAAGTATTAAGGCTCCACACNTTAAATTGCCCTTCATGAAATATGGTCCTATGATACGATGTCTGAGAAGGCCACACCAAGTATTAAGGCTCCACACGTGCTGGTTATCCACTTTACAGAGCCAATGTGGGTTGACTGCAGATCAGTAATGGGCATTACGTATGTTAACGTCACCATTGCTCTCTTGAATGCTGCCTCATCNTGTGGGTTGACTGCAGATCAGTAATGGGCATTACGTATGTTAACGTCACCATTGCTCTCTTGAATGCTGCCTCATCAGTCCACAAAATGCTGCGATTGAAAGCACGGCCCTTGCTCAGGTGCCAGTTGCAGAAATCAATGCGCTTAAGAAAGTCATTATTCTCAAGTTCTTGGTGCATCTGTACATGGTACGGATGTAAACGATTATCAGCGATGATTTTCCACACTGTACTTTGAGACAATCCTGAGTCGCGGGTAATCCTCCGTGTAGAATCTTGAGGATTAACTAACATGGCAGCAAGTACATCAACAGCCCTCTCGTCTCTCACAGGTCATCTGATGCGATGACGANTTGAGGATTAACTAACATGGCAGCAAGTACATCAACAGCCCTCTCGTCTCTCACAGGTCATCTGATGCGATGACGATTGTTGCATGTCGGTTGCACGAGCCCGGATGTGCGCACGCGACATGCAAGACGCCGGAAGACATTGCACGAGTGATGGACGCGCTGTGGGTATCTCTCTGCGTACAAACGGGCAGCAGCTCTGCAGTTCCGACGACATTCCCCTAGTATCACCAGCATGTCAAATGCTTCTATTTGTAAACTGCATTCCGTTCAGAAAGCAACACCACAGACAGATAATGTCTGGCACTGAAACAACACACGCGATTAATGGTTGAAATGTAAAACGAATGACTGTCTGAATGAATGACCTTTCGATTGACAGTTAACTTGCATACAAAGCCTGCAGTTCCTGTAAGTGGTGTATGACTTATCTGCTTGCTGCGCAGTGCTGCATTATTCTCCGCGTTTGCTCGGAAACAGTTTAATATCTACTGCGTGAGTCCATGCAGTAAGGCACACAGGTCACTGCTAGTATCAAAGCGAGTCTCACACTCCAACCGGCAATACCGTANCCCCAACCGGCAATACCGTAATGACGCACATTGTGTATCTGACGTGCATAGTTTGCGCACAACCAATGATAATTGGATAAACTTAACTGATATTATTAGACTGTTTACGAATAAACGCGGATAATAAAGCAGCACTAAGAAAAAAGCAGATAAGCTATCTATCTCTTTCAGGAACTGCAGGTTTCGCATACACGTTAACTGACAATCGAACGTTCGTTCATTCAAACAGTCATTCGTTTTACATCGCATGAATGACAGAATCAGAGCAGCATGTGGATCTCTCATCTGTGCTGAGGTCCGCCTATCATCCGCGAATGTAANGGCACTGAAACAACACACGCGATTAATGGTTGAAATGTAAAACGAATGACTGTCTGAATGAATGACCTTTCGATTGTCAGTTAACTTGCATACAAAGCCTACAGTTCCTGTAAGTGGTAGATGGCTTATCTGCTTGCTGCGCAGTGCTGCAATATTCTCCGCGTTTGCTCGGAAACAGTTTAATATCTACTGCGTGAGTCCATGCAGTAAGGCACACAGGTCACTGCTAGTATCAAAGCGAGTCTCACACTCCAACCGGCAATACCGTAATGGCGCACATTGTGTATCTGATGTGCATAGTTTGCGCACAACCAATGATAACTGGATAAACTTAACTGATATTATTAGACTGTTTACGAATAAACGCGGATAATAAAGCAGCACTAAGAAAAAAGCAGATAAGCTATCTATCTCTTTCAGGAACTGCAGGTTTCGCATACACGTTAACTGACAATCGAACGTTCGTTCATTCAAACAGTCATTCGTTTTACATTGCATGAATGACAGAATCAGAGCAGCATGTGGATCTCTCATCTGTGCTGAGGTCCGCCTATCATCCGCAAATGTAAGACGGAGAGCAGAGTCGTGTCTGATTCACGTTGGTCGACGTTTAGAACACTTATTAAGAGTGATGTGTGCGAATGAGTTTTCCCAGTTCACGGTAGTTCTCTCACACAATACCAGTATTTACAGTACACCAGGTATGCACGCCAGAGAAATAACGTGTTCCGTGATTTCCTTTTGATCGTGGAAATAAAACCACGTTTGCAATCAATTTGAATTGTGCGTAAACTATGCACGTCAGAAAAAAGTGTATTAGTAAATGATGTTTCCTTTTAGACCGATGTCCTTATAGACCGATGCTTCATATAGGGTACAGTTATCACACTTTTTTCCGCGAACCCCCGGCGTCATGTTGTTTCCGAGAAAAAAGGGCGATACGGGTGCTGCGAAACATCGTGTATATTTATAATTAGCTGCAGGATAAATGGAATTTTTATGGACTCTCTACGCCACATACTCAGCTGTGAAAATAGACTTTTAGCCATCGTTAATTATTGTACCGGTTATGACACATTTCCTTTTTATTTGGATCACCTTATTAGAAGTTTAAATAACGATTATCCTTGCACGATGTACATGACGCAGTTTAACTGCCGCATGAAATATCTACCAGCCCGAGTGGTGAATTTCTTTGTTATTGGCCATACAAATTTAATGGCGTCAGCGAATCATACATAGCTAGAAAATTAACAGTAGCAAGAAGATTTATTTTCTGTATTGAAACATGTAAACCTTAATAGTGGTTTTGATTTGTTACTGACGTGCTGGATCTGTCAATAGTTAATAGATTTTCTAGCCCGGGTCGAAACAACCTTCATGAACGTCGTATTTTTTCTTCAAAATCGGTTCCTATGCGGCTCGGTTTTCATTTTTTGGAATGTCAATTTATTTAGTTTTAACAAAATGTATCATATATTCTAGTGCGTGAAGTTTTGCCAGTAAGAAAGTTTGTTTGGAAACTTTACCTGTAAACAATCTTCAAAAACGATACTTGCTCGTACAGAATTCTTTACGACATTTTTCAATCGTTTTAATAATACGAATTTGACGGGTCGTAAGTATTTAAAATTAAAATGCAAAACTCGTAAAAAAATTTTTTTACTATGATCTGGAATAATAGTTTCATATGATTTCTCATTCCAGGTATTGACAACACGTGATATCTACGAGTTGGAATAAACGTTTGTAGTGCAGATTGTCTAAACATCATTTTAAAAATGTTGACTAGCGATACGTTATGATTGATTTTTACTAAATGGTGTTAAGATAATACATAAAAACCTTTCTAGCAAAACGGTTATATTTCTGTGGCGAAGTTTTACTGTGGCATATCAAATTTTGCAGATATTTCACTTGTGAAATTAAAAGTTTGGTGTTTGTCGGAAAGGGGAGGGTTAAATCAAAACACTTCACTCTGCATGACAGTTTGAAAACTGTCGGCCTCAAGAGAAAAAAAAACTTCTCAGATTTGCTCCTACACCCGGGGGTCCCTCGCGTCGAATGAAGAAACTTCGGGAAAAAATACGGAGACAGAGAAATGTCGTTCCTTTGGGGGAACGAGATTTGACGGGTGGAGTTTCAGCATTCGCCATTAAATTGTCTGATTTACAAACTTCCTACGCCTGTTCCATGCGTCTTTCAGAATATAAAAAAATATTGCCATTAGTTTAGGTAAAGAGCACTGTATTCATATTTTATCAAACTGAAGTTTTGGAAACGTCACTCTATTTGACGCATTATTCGCGCTCTTTTCTGCGGTGCAAATTCCTAACTCCTACGCAGAATAATAAGATGTTTATCCAGTAACAAAGGACACTATGTGCCATCACAGTTTCTAGTTAGAGACCACTCCTGTAATGTTCCACATTCTTGACATAGTGCCCTTACCTCCCATGCACAAAATTTTTCCCTGCCAACTGGAGACCAGTTCTTGGCTATTACCCAAAGATTTAGATTTTTGCGATCCCTTTTCCCTAAGCAGGTAAGTAGTGTAGGTACGGGTCTCCGAGCGCAATGGGATCTGGTGCCGTCCGCCATGAAGTCACAGGCGCGGCCGGAGGACTCGTTATCTCCCCCATCGCCAAACTCAACCCACGGCCGACCATTACAGCAACTCGTTAAACTAGAAATTATTTTAATAACAATTATTTAAATAAAAAATTGAAGGTCTTTTAAAAAAATTCGGGTTAAATTTTAAAGGTCAAGGTTACATGGATCCAAGATGGCCGCCGGCTGACCGGAATGACAGAGCACAAACAACTCCGACGCTGTGGTCCCAGGTCCCGATGTCCCTCTACTATTGTAAACGAAAAATGTGTGTTTACGATTTAGAATGATATATGTATAAATGTTGATGTAAATAAATAGCCATGAAAAAAAAATATAATTTCTATGAAATCATTTCTGCAACCCCACGTCAAGAAATATTTTAAGTGTTAATTTAAACAGATCAATGCATTTATGAAAGGAATGGAAATGACTATAATAAAGAGATCAGGTACGAATGACATTCTTGTCAAAATGGTTACTCGCAAGTCTGCATCTGCATGGCGTCAGGTAACTGGAGTCTGAACATGTGCATGCGTACATGCTTCCAAGTCGTGTTCACACCTGCTCGGTGTTGGGTAACCGTGAAGTCTGCGTGTACGGGAAGAGCAGTGTTAGCACTTGCCAGCCACTCACCGTCACCAATAATGAAAGTTTAATACGAAGCAGTTCACAACCATTGGCTTTTACTGTCTGACATTACAAAGACCCCTGAATAGGTCACCACAAAGTACCTACGCGAGCGATGTCATTTCCCTGTAGTCCGTTATTATGATAGTGCAAGTGATTGGTAAAATAAAATACAGCCCGTCTTCGATGCTAGCAGGGAAAATGCAAAAATCTCCAGTGCTACATGTTGGTACCATCATCACTTTCCAAGAACATGTGTAGGTAGCCAATATGCCAGTAGCAGAATTCGTCAATTGATGGACCGGACATGGTAGCTTCTTAAATATTGTCAAGACGAAATGCGTGCATATTCGGCTGTTGTATTTCAGCTGCTATGTTTACGCCGAATGAATGACAGGTCCGGCCGCAATCGTGTCTCAGAACTCGAACTCGGACTTCAAGGAAACTCGAGATCGATGATGGCTTCCCCCCCTCCCCCAACCCACTGCTTCTCTTCACAATCTCCGTCTCTGTATTACACGAGTTCCACTGTCGAGCACACATACAACTGCCAAAACAGATGGATCCGAAATTAAGTTAAGAGGACCTCAATTTGAGCCGGCAGACCCCATATCTAACTCAACTCGCAGTCGAAGTTTCCGACCTCATTCCCTCTCAACCTAGAGCCTTGCTTTTGTGCAGTGACCAGACAGCTGGCCCTCATCTCGGTGAACCCAGTTCGATTCCCGATACGGCACACCAGATCTCCATACACGATAAACGCAGACCGTGCACATACACACACACTCACACAGAGCAAGTACGGCTTTTAGCAATTGCCAATTACACTACCCATGCACATTGTAAACAAAACATGGCTTTCACACGAAGCTGCTAGTGGCCATTGTTGGCTTTTACTCTTCCACATTATGAAGGGCAGCACCGGAATGACTCATAGCTTGTTAAATACAAGACATTGAGATGCTCTGGAAAAATCCCACTTGCCCATTTCGCACAAGAAGGGGTCCCAGATACTATGTTATTTCGTGCGACGAGAGTTGTATGCCCGATGGGTGAAAATCTCCGCAATATAAAAAAAACTAAAATCTCAGTTGAGGTGGAGAAATTTTCCACCGCCGAAAATACCTTGAGACCTCACCTGCTACTAGCCTCAAACTTAATCGAGGGCCCTCCTTGTGCTCATTTCCCCTGGATGTTGAGTGAGCTTCTCCATGTTATAAATGCTAGACACTATGAAAAAACCACGCAATCCTTGCATGCACAAGACGGATTGAGGATAACATACCATTATGCATAACAAGGGTAGATGTTCCGATGAGTAGAGACCTGAAAAATTCTCTGCTTCATTTCGGGACAAGCTAAAATTCAAAACCTCGTACGTTTGTATTGCTTATTCTATTGGCCCACCCATTAGTTTACACCTCCTGGACAACTCTGGGCCAATAAAAAACACACAATTAAATTGCAGACCGAATCACCGTCTTCCGCTAATACAACAAGCAACCAATGAACAGTGATATTTGCGTTATTTTACATACGACAATGGAGTAAAGTCTACAGGTAATTGAACTCGCTAATTGTTCAGGTCTCTACCGATGAGCAAAAAACTTTACTAAAGAAAAAATTGCGATGGTGGTTAGGTTCTTGCTTCACTTTTCGTAGTGTTAATATACCATACAAACAAATATATATAAATATATATATATATTGTCATCCAACCTCGTCCCTCGGCGTGCGTAAGCCCGTCATGGGTTGCATGTGCACAAGAGACAGGGCCGAGTGATGCGTGTGATAAATGTACTTTTCCGTTTGGTGCATCTGCACTTAATGTAATATGTGCCCGAGATAGGCCTGATGGCTGGATTGCCCGATGCGTAAAAACATTTCGCTACAGAAAAAACCACGAGACCTTCGACTCCATCTACGCACCCCATGAAGCTATGCATTCCGAGGGTCGGTCGACAGACGGTCAAATAAATTCTCCACCTAAAAAATTTTAAAAAATCACGACACCTCGACGATAGAGGCGAGGCCTCCATCTTCAGCTGAGGTGCCGTTAAAAAGATGCAGGTAAGGGAAGTGACATTTCTCAAACGCTGATTTCAAAAGTGCTCAGTTTACCATGAACAGCTTACGTGTATTTATGGGAAGAAATTTTTTTTTAAGTATTTTATTTTCAAAAGTTTTTTCTAAAGGGCATAGACTACCAAGCCTGCAGCCATGAAGTTTAAATAGATAATCAACGTTAAAAAATCCCTTCTCAATGCATCAATTTTAAAGTTAGATGTCTCGTGAGAAGAAAAAAATACAACACAACTTTATCAGTAAATACTACAACGTAAAAAAGTTTTAAAAAATAATTGATTCATTACAATTTTTTAAAAATATTTATTTTAGTTTTAATTATTAGACAAATAAACATTAAACAACAATTGGCAGGATTATTTAACTTGTCGGTATTGCTTAAAGGAACGCCACGTACAGTGGAGTGTAGCGAACTGTTGCAAGGTAAGCTGGCGTTAGCGGTGTGCTGTACCCTGTTGCATGCTAGTTCACACTTCCACCAGTAAAACGTAGCTCGGCAGCTGACGTCACAGGACGCGTGTAATGGGTCCCTCGCTGCTCGCTTGTGATTGGTCGGAATGCACTCAGTTTCTCTAAACTCCACGGTGGCTATTGGTTTCTGCCGCGTGCACCGAGAATGTACAGCAATGAGAAAGCGCCAGAGTACATTGTAACAGCTCACCACACGTCACTGGTCACGTAAAATGCATTATGTTTTTGGAAAGGTTGCCTTTAGAATTGAGGCAATGAGAAGGAATTTCCTTGACAATTTCGACACAATGCCCGCAGTCACTATTTTTTTTTAAATATTTAAAAACCTCCTACGCCCATTTATTAATGCGTTCCCTTAAACCAATAAGAAACGAGCACACGATAAAATGTATTCCTCCAGAATACATCGCGTGACCGAAAGAAACCGCTGAGTCATATAATAACGTGTCTGAGCACGCTGAATGAAGTGACACACGTTATCCACTAGAAACGCACTTGAAGATTGTCAAACCTCTAACACAGTGGACCATCAACAGACATTTGTCAGCGCGACTGGCGAGTTCTGAGAGCAAAAGTGAAGTAAGTCGCGGCGAAATAAAACTGGCGCGTGTACATGTCTCACGTCTGGTCTAGTTGGGAGCAATCATTCCGCTACAGAATTTCGCCAAGTGTTAAAAATGTTAAGATTGATTCCCCATGCAAACTCTGACTCCAGACTTGAAAGGAATAGGCCTTAATCATGAACAGCCTCTACACTCGGAAATGAGTTTCATCTCGTGTCGCCGACGTATAGTACATTCAAGGTTACTTCTAACTTTTCTGAAGCGCCACTGAAGATCTACTTCCAGGATGTTCCTCCGTCACATGGAAACAAAGCTTAACCGAGTCAAGGTTACTTCCACTCAGGTTGAAAAGATCAATGTTATAAGTTTGGCAGCCAAACATTTTCGCCACTAGGTAAGCGCTAGTATCGCATGTGTACCAGAATTTTTCTATGATCTACGTTAAAAACAGAGTTATTGTAATGATCATAAATCAAATATAAAACAACTTCGTAACTAAGTAAAATCCTTCTCTTTTATTACTCACGTGGCTTAAAAGTTTAATTAAAAGTTACCTTATGGAACACTGCGCACCTAGCGACGGGTATTTTTCCATATGCCAAGCCCTCCCATAGTAAATCACGTTTTGTTCGTAGCCTTAGTAGAATAAACTTTAACCGAGTATAGAAAATTACACCAAAGGGACAGCACACCGCATTCGTACGCACTCGGTGTAATAATGTTTCGCACAGGAACTATTTCTTACTGGGCATTACCAATATACCTGTTTTCTCACTGTTATTATTCATATTAAGTATAAATGAAGTATAAAATTGGATAGGTGAAAAATAGGTAAAAATTCAATTCAACCAAAAATAAGGTACTTTTATGTTGGCACGAGTATAAATCGCTTGTGATACATGACATGTATAGTAAACAGCCTAGCCCGTTAAGCACAGGGTGATTTTTCAAAGGTTTGATTGAAAAAGTGTGAAGAAACCGCGAGCAGACTATACGGAACTATCCCCTTTAAAGCAGGTCTATCTTCGCAGCTCTCTCGGTAGTCCTTGAACGCAGACCACTGGAAGACTAGGCTTGTTCCCCCGCCCTCCTGCAAGGTAATGCTACACCCCTCGTTGTTAATTAGCTCTGGACCACTGCTGACAAATTATCGGCTAAACGGCAAGTCACGAGCAAGCGCTCTCCTCAGATTTACGTCTCCGGTCACCGCCTCGCGTTATATTGTGCTGCCCCATGTTAGCGCTGCTCCCGTCATTAACGCTAACAGGAAACTAATTAAATTAGGATTTCATCAACGGAGTATGTTTTCAAAACGTTTTCGTAAATTTTGTTATGGTAAGGCATTCGAAAAATTTTCTTAGCATCTGTATGTAACGAGACGTTAAAATAATTTCATCAATTTTTCTTGTAGTTTTATTGAACGGTTTTAAATCGACAGAAAATATTCACAAAGCAGAGCTGCATTTGTGATAAGTACTTTGTAAGTCTCTATTGTAAGATATAAATACTAAGGTTCAATCAATGTTTTTTTTTTCTTGTAAGGAAAAATTGGAACTTCAATTCGGTGATGGATAGCCGACTTTAAATTTTCGACTACGTTTCAGAGCATTTCTGCACCCTGAGCGAGGAATAATTTAAGTCTCGGCGCTCTGGGATTGAAATAGTTTGCAGTAGTGTAAAAATAGTGGAAAAAAAACAAGATGCAATATACTTTATTTAACATCCTATAAGTTGTAGACGCTCACGTGAATTAAATTGTTCATTTACGTAGCTCCTTTCCTATTATAACAATCAAATACAAGCTCCTCTAGTGCAATGATGGTGGTCGTTACTGCCCGTAAGTCGTTAAAACAGTCTACCGACGTCTTACATCTAGAAATAAAGTGGAATTTGTCGTACGTACGCTATTTTTTCGTCCTCGTTTAATACTTTAAAATATGTCAAATTTGCATATTTCTGGTTGAAGGATCGGCATTTGGAGCGATGCATTTTTTTTAGTATCACCAAGTCAAGATTTGTGTTGGGGTGAAGGAAGAGGTTACGCTATACTAGCTCATGTTCTGTCACTCCTGTTCAGTAACGGCCATGTTGGTTTCTGTGAGATCAACCTTGACTATCTGTGAGCTGGAAACTGGTCGTCTAACCGAAACGTCACCGTGTACTAGTGGCAGTTGATTCGACGCTTGGATCTCAGTCCTCTGCAAGGAGCATGGTGTACAGATGTTTAACATTTAGATTTCACGAACCAGCACTTAAGCTTAAAATTTTGACATTATGCTTCTTTCTTAAACCTTGTAATTCTTCTGTGTATCGTAGGTCTACACCAAAAACCTTTTATTCATTCAAATATCCTGGTTAAAAGTGGTAAGTTTAGTTAGACAGTTAATATCATGTAACTTCCAACAGTGTTTCTAGATTTAATGACGTCGTGAAACTTATGTTTAAGAAATACATACGCAGTAACGACGAATACCGACAATTCACAAGTGCTCGTGATGAAAGAAGGGAGGAAAATAAAACGTGAAAAATAATATAGTGGTCACTCTTGTGTCCTTTTTTTTCTGACTTAACCATTTAATTCAACTCCTAAACATTAAATGCAGAAATTCAAGTATTCTCGAAAGTTCTGTTCGGAAATTTTACGCGTTTTATTCCTCGAATAATTATACGTTTAAATAGTACTATAATTTAGGCTGTTTAATATCATACGACTAAGATTGATTTAATCACTCAGTATTTTGTACGACCTGATTAATTCCTTTTACGCAATGCCATCCTTGACCAAAATTAAATTTGTGAGAGCCAATTCAGTACCATTGTACTTGCAAGCACGCCTTAGCCAAATAGATAACGTCGTATTAAGCTTTTCTGTGCTTAACAATGAGACTTAAAGACTTAACTTAAACTTTAAACTTAGTTTGTACAGTCATCCTTAACACAATGCTCTTATATGGCAGTAACATAACCTTTACATATTACGCAACGCTAATATAACAATCTTTAAAATGATCGAGCATTTCAATTTCAATTTTAAAAAAACATAACCCTTGAAATAGTTTTTAAAAATTTTAAGTAGCAAAGAATAAATCTTTAAAATTAACTGCGGCATAGCATTGACTAATAAATTACATAGAAAAGAGATATTAAAAATATCACTTACAAGCCACTTTAGGCACGATGAAAGTGTTTTGCAGCCGTGCAAGATAACCACGTCATTATCAGAAGAGTTTGTGCTCCCCCTTCGGATGAATTTTAAGAAGGCGGTAATTGAAAGTCTGACATGTTTTCAGAGCAACAATTTTGAAATAAGTTTTAAGATTACTATTCTAAGTAAACAATAATAATGATACTAAGTACTCTTGTAATTAAAAGTAAAATTTGAGTGGCAGCTCTTAACAGCTGTGGTTTTCTGCGCTGGAGCGAAGACAGAAAAATATACACTGAAGAGCAATAAAAACTGGTATAGGCGTGCGTATGCAAATAATAGAGGTATGGAAGCAATCAGAGTAACGCGATGCGGTTGGCAGCTAGATCGGTTACTAGTTTGAACGTGGAGTTATAGTCGGCGCACGAGAGATGGGACATAGGATCTCCGAGGTAGCGATACCATTTGGATGTTCGCGTACGACCATTTCACGAGTGTACCGTGAATATCGGGAATCCGGTAAAACATCACATCTTCGACATCGCTGCGGCCGGAAAAAGATCGTGAAAGAACGCGACAAACGACGACTGACGAGAATCATTAAATGTGACAGACGTGCAACCCTTTCTCAAATTGGCGCAGATTGGATTTGTGGACTGCCCTGCAGGATTCATGGTGTGAATTGCCTCCTGCATACCTTCAGACATTCGTCAAGTCCATGCCACGTCGTCTTGCGGCAGTCCTGCTTGCTCGGGGCCCTACACGATATTAGGAAGGTGTACCAGTTTTTTTGGCTCCTCAGTGTATTTTAATTAGGAATTTATTGTCCCACGCAATACCCTACAAAATGGTAAGGTTCGTAAATGTTCATAAAAACTGATTTGGGGTGACTGTGGCACAGAGAAAACGTAACCTCTGATGTAAATTATGTGTGTATTGATTTTATGAAATAATTAGGTATTAAAATAAAATGGACTTGTTCCTCACAATATTAAGGTCGACTGAAAGGGAAGAAAGCAAACAAATAGCTTGTGGCTGCCCATTCATAAGTTTGTTATTTACAAACACAAATTCAAAAACCTGTGTCGGTTAATTACGACTTAGGGTTAATATAAAACATGTGTAAGTTGTTAAGTTTTGCATGGAGGAGATAGTTTAGTTGATCATCTCTGAAAGACCTTATGTTTAGAAGGAAAGCACCTTCTAGTTTTAAGGTAGCTACCAACAAATTGATAATAGCGCCCCAATTGGACAAAAAAATTGACGAAGGTTTTTTTTTACTAATTAAATAGCGTCTATCATTAATTCTGACTTGCGTTTACTTACCACACGCAAGCCAGCAAGATGATGTCTCAGGATTAGTGGCCTACTTTATCTTTCAGAGGACAGAGAAAACGTATACTAGCATACCGTGGTTCGAGCCCAAGACTTCAGCCTTGGAGATCATCGGATTGCTAATCCGTAGGGAGGTCACTAAGCTGTTCATGCGAATTCGTTATATTCCAAGACGTGGTAATTACAACGTATAACACATTCTTGCTTACCGCTTTCGAACCTCGCGTCTATTATACGGGCCGCGCCACGCAAGAAAATTTTTATTTATGATTTAAATAGCGTAACGGACGTTGCCTTTGGCCGGGGGGGGGGGTTTCTAGGGGTACTCTCATCAGTCCCATTCTTGCATAACGTTGCTGCTCCATCTCGTTCCACTCCCGTTGGCGTTTAAGACATAGTACTAAGCGCCTCAAAATATCTAGACTATGTTCTAAATCAAATCGTAGGCACGCACAGTAGGAACACTGCTTTAAATTAAGCGTGAGTAAGGAGATTTGGGCGGCTCTTAACAGCGAGGTCTGGAAGGCTTATGAGGTGAGTATGGATCAGCGCCGGAACGAAAGGGCAGAGGAAATGGGAGAGCCCCAAGAAAACCCGCCGGCCAGCGGCATCGTCCGGCACGATTCACATGCGAAAATCCCGGGAGTGACCCGGCAGGGGATTGAACCCGGTTGGTCTTGGTGGGAGGCGAGCAGGCTAACCGCTCATTCACCGCGGCCTCTTACAGCTTATTCGATTACCTTCTATGTGATTACGCAAGTTATCAATCAGAAAATTCCCGAGGTTCATGAACAACTACTGCCAGTAATACCACGCATGGCAGTCCTCGTTTTGCGTTTCATGATATAACTGATTCTTATATTAGGGGATACACATTTTGAAAAAAGTGCGAAAGCTTCTAAAATTAAAATTATGAATTTCTCTTTGTCTGGGGTGGTAAAGACTATTACGGCCATTCGTATAATTTTAACAGGTCCAGCCTTAATCTCAGATTTTTCTTTTAATAATTACGAAATTTTCAATATTTATGTAAAAATTAGTAGATTCGTTTAAAAATGATTTAATTACTCAATTTCTCGAGTTACACAACATTTGGAAAAAATTGTCATCTAAACTTTTAAACTGTGTGTTCATAACTGCCGGAAATCATTTGAGTGTATCTAAAATTTTAAATTTTGGTACATATGCTATTTTTTACTTCAACGCGGCTGAACGCAATCCCACCGAGCCCCTTATTTACGCCACGTACCACAGCAATTAAGGAGGAGATGATTGCTTCCCGGCATAATTGCAAGCGATGTGGTTGTACATCGTTCCACAGCGTGAACGACAGTTCGGTTCGTAAAGTGGTGCTTAAGAGAGAGTAATGATCTACAACATTAGCTACGTCAGAGACGATATCTAGTAATTATCTCTCATCAATTTGAATCAATTAAAAACATTTGCGCTCTCTCGATTGCAAATATTTACACATATATGTAGTGATTGTACGCTTTCTAGCCTATATAGTATAAATGGCTTCCGAGTGGTTAAGATAAATATAATAATTTATTTTTCTCTTTATACCGACGTAGCCTTTAAGTTTTCTCATAAAAATTAAATTTAATGTAAATTATTCACAATTTCAGCATGACGATAACATTGAAATAAATACACAAATAAAGCTTTATTAAAGCTACTATATTAATTATGCGAGAAAACTTTAACTAGCGATATTGAAAAGCCTTTATTCACGTCTGGAATACGTCAAAAAACGAATTAACCGATTGTTATTCATTTCCAGGTCACAACTTTCTCTTTTACAGCGAAAATCATATTTTAATATTTTAGAAGTCATTAAAAATAATTTATTATATAGACAAAGAAAAGTTTTATACGTTGTCATGACGCTCACAAACACTCCTGAGGAATTATTTTTGAAAGAAATATACTCATTTTATTGTTCACTAATAGCAGAACATCTCTAATAAAATAATTAACACCGACTAAAATCTTAAATTTTTACAAAACCCATCTATGGTGAAAGGGTATTATTTTATTAAACGTCGTATTCTTTATAAAACAGTATATAATATATATATTTACGTATATATGCATATATGTAGTATAAATGTATATGTAGCATATGGACATATATACATATATATCCATTAAATATCTTTAACCGTAAAAAAAAAATATCCCGTTTTCGTATGAGTGGTCATGACACTAATAAAGACATTTTATTCTTGTTCTTTATTAAATAGCCTGCGAAATATTCAGAATTGCATCTTATAATTGTCTTAAAAATACAGTTTCTCTAAGAACAGAAATTGTTACTTGTAACCTTTATCTCACCTTATCACACTCGGATGAACTGTCAAAAAACCCCACAGGTTACATTATACAAGTTCAGTCCACATGATACGTAAGGGGAAATTCAAGCGGCGATATTAATTGGTTTTTAATGGTCGTTTCATAACGTGCTGAAGAGTTTTAACTTTGTCCAACTCGCGTGAAGAACTGCACTGCGCCGCCGACGCGAACGGGGTTGGAAGGTCAGTAGGGTAGTGTTGCGGGGGAAGTTGAATAAGGGGTGGCTGACTTGCGACTGACGGGTGATAGTCGTCGAAGTCGCGGTGACCCGTGGCCGGAGGGTCGAAGCGAATGACGAAGGGAAGGGGAGCTGAGGAGACAAGATCGTCAGCCGGGCCGAACGCACACCCCCGCGAGGAGACGCTAGCGAAG
>NQII01002404.1:253532-280185 GCA_002778355.1 Clitarchus hookeri | reverse complement strand
CCCGTCCGTCTGCCGGGGGAAGTCTCCGCGCATGCGCACTCGCCCCTCCCACGCGCCGGCCTGGGGACACTCTACTGAACGTCACCGTAAGCGATCCTGACATTTTCACCGTTTTACTTGTGGGGAGGTCCATTGTTTTGTTGATGTCACGTGAGGTGGAAGAATACAAAACGGGCAGATAATACTCGCTAAGCAGAACTTTAAAAGAAGTGTTCCATTGACAGAAACCAACCTCAAGAAAAATAAATATAATTAGTGTTACGAAAATTCATTGTCTAATGTCTGAGGAACAGAATATAGACCGATTTCAATAGTTACAATCGCTATCGCACTCATATAAAAGGTGTCAATAACTATAAAAACAAATATAGATATTAAGTTAATTTTTTTTACGGTTAGTATAATTTTCTGTTGTCTTTGAGTGGTTTTCCTTTCATCTTTTTCTTGTTTTCGGTATCAACGTTTCATGTTGGCACTAATGTCCTCAATGCCGACGTGCCCCATAATCCCCCACTCTCTGGATAATTAATTTAAAAAATACGCTTTAAATAAGACGTTAATACTTTCAATCATACACTCCCGACGTTCCTTCGTTTTACATTTTCATCGGTTTAATTTAAATATATGCACAATTTCATAAGTGCTTACTTGGACGTTGGTCGGGCACTCAGTAAATTACCGCCACGAAATTTAGAGATGACATGAGCAGGAAAATGTATCTACTACGGTTTTTTATTTATTAGAACTCAGTAATGTTCTATATATGTGAAAGTTTTGCGATAGGGCCGTATTTATTTAACACGCTCATTAGAGCCTTCACCTAATGATATAAGTGCGCAGATATCAACCAAACGAAGAAACTATAAGGCAAGAGGAGATAATGTCATATCAGTTCATCTAGCATACCGAGTACTGTAAAATCCAAGAGACCAATTTCAGTACTTAAGAAGCAAATATTATGCAGAATTTGATATTATGTACTTAAATGTTTCTAGGGACAAGAGAAAAACTGATATTCACAGGAATATTGTGCATACATACTTGCGATCAATCACGTTTTTGAAAATCTCCAAGATTTTACATACACATATTTAGAATTTCCGGAAAACATGGGTCTTTAAAATCCGCGACTTCTTATACAGAAAATTACTTATGCTGGCATAGTTGAAGTAACACGTTTATAACGATTCTTTACATACGACTGGGTTACATCCTGGTTAGATTTTTAAGTACACTGGGTAACTTCACTGCAAAGTAACACATACATCCGGGGAAATAATTTAACATTAAAATGCTACACTCAATAGGTAATCCCTAAAGAGACGTGGAACATGAATGCCGTGTTTAGTAAGAGAGTTTGTGAAGCTCTCAAAAAGTTGTACAGAAAAATATCATACACTTTTATGGCGCACACACTCACACAGTCGCTGATATAAAGTTTTTCAAGTACGTTTTTTGTTCAAAATAGGTATCGCACTTCTTGTAAACGAAACTGTCATAAAATATCAAACCAAGTAAAACAATATGACGTGTAACGCATATTGGGAGTAGAAACCTCGCTGACCTCCCCGCCATATTATCCTCCCCGCGAGCGCCTACCAGTTGACACGTGTCGCGAGACACGTGGACAGCCAGAACAGGTCAACCCAGAGGACGGATCGCAGTTACGCATGTCAAGGTTGTGCCGAGTAAGAGCTGGCATATCGCCCAAGCACCCGGAGGGCGCTACGTAAATGCGTAGGAAAGCATAGAGAAATTGCAGAGCCAAGCAAGAGCACCTCTAGCTTCACGCCAGAGAAAACGGCTGACAAATNACCCAGAGGACGGATCGCAGTTACACGTGTCAAGGTTGTGCCGAGTAAGAGCTGGCATATCGCCGAAGCACCCGGAGGGCGCTACGTAAATGCATAGGAAAGCATAGAGAAATTGCAGACGGTTCGTTCTCGTGGAGATCGAAGTGCGGTCTCTTTTGCCGTGACAAATTGAAAGTGGTGCCACGATTACTCCTCCCCCTACCCCCCTTTTAGCCAAACCGCGGGGCAACTGGGACACGTGCTGCGGAATAAAAAGCTGACAGAGTAAGTTTGAGGGTGCANCCTTTTAGCCAAACCGCGGGGCAACTGGGACACGTGCTGCGGAATAAAAAGCTGACAGAGTAAGTTTGAGGGTGCAGGTCATCCCTCCTTCCACCAACAAGAACCATGGCACATGTATGTAGTATGCTGTAGACAGCTTCCGCCCTCCCCCCTCCCCAACAAGGGAGACACGTGTAGGAATCGAGGGAGGGAGTCAAGAAAGGATATAAGCGAATTTTTGACAGAAGAGGGACTCAGTTTTATCACCGCATTGAGAGAGTCAGTTGTGTCGGAAATCGCGACAGGACGTCGGAACGAGAGGAGAGCGTCGAGGAGCGACCCCAGAGCAGCAGTCGAGGGGAGACTGCACCAAACGCGGGCCTTTTCCAAGGCCGCCCACATCGCCGGATCTCATCCACAGCCAACAACATACCAAGCACTACAAGCAGAGCTANGTCGTCACCCACAGTTAATCCGAGTTAGTTAAATAGAGTACCACACCTCGGAAGTGTTTCTGTATATTTAACTCGAGACAATATAACCAACCAGTAAAGTTAAACACCGAAAGACTACCTTATTGATATACCCTCAACCTTCAAGGCACCTTATAGTCTGTGCCTGGAGGAATTAACTCTGACCCTATGAACCGCTCTGTATACCACAGGTTGGTAATAGCGTCAAATAATTCAACGTATGATTCAAATTAAACTTGTCATTGACTTTCCACGTTGTTTTCAAATAAGCGTCGTAAATTATTGTTGCCTGTGTATTCTGATCCCATTAGTTATCAATGGGCTTAAATGTCGAAATCCTGGGACCCATTTTCCATTTGTGTACTTTATTTACTCTCTTCCTTTTTTGTTTTACTCTCATAATATCTTTTACATTTTCTCACTTACTCATTTTCTCTTCCTTTCGCTTTCCTTAATTTTTCTTTCTTTACTTTGGCTAACTTCATGTATCGCTCTATTTCCCATTTATTTCTCTTTCTATCTATCCGTCTTTGTCGTTCCTGCTTTCCCACGCCGCACACGTGGAACACGCAACACATCGCCGCATTTCCGGGGCCATGCTTCCATCTGAACACCAGCGCTAGCCGGGTTGCCTGCAAGCTAGGTGCCCCTAAAACTAATACATTACCGCGTTCTCTTCGAACTTCCGCTATTGACGAGTTCTGGAAGCGCGAGGGGCCTTAAATTTTAATAGCCATCGCCGTCAGCGAGGTTGGGTCAGGGCGGTGCGGGTGGGGCAGAGCGTGGGAGAGAAGGACGAGTTACTGGTTTACCGTGAGTGAGNGGGGGGGGGGGTCGGAAAGCTATACGCCGGTCGAAGTGATTGGAAAATACGACAATTCGACTCAGAGGGAGATGGCCTCGACGATTTCGCCCTGATGAAAATGAAAGCCCGTCGGGTCCAGCTCCGTGTCGGAAATTGAATAGGCAAGGACCGCAAGACCCTTTGTGCTGTGCATACGGCAGTCTTACTGGACGATTCCTGTCCTCATTTCACTCCCTTTACGGACTCGTGTTTGAATCGGTGATCTAGTCCTCCTGATAAAATCTGGACACAGAGGGCCTACCAAGCCGCGGCCGCGGAGTTTAAATGGGGAATAGAGGTTAAAGAAATTCCAACTGCATCAATTTAAAAAAAAAGTTTTAAGCGTAAAGTATTATAAATGGCATTTCTTAAGGAATACTGGCACGTTTAGAAATTTCACCAATTTTTATGTTTGTTATAATTGTTTGTAAAATTAAAATTTTAGATTTTGGTTTTACAAAAAAATTAACTAATGTTATGTTTCTTAGCGTGGCAGCGATCTCTAAGAAAGTCGCGTTGATTTGTTTATTTGAAGCAGTGGTCTTTGAAATTGTAGCATTGTAAAGGAATATTTGTAACATTGATACTCCATTTAAACTCCGTTGCTTCAGACTTCGTAGGCACTGCCCTTAAGAGGAGTACCTAGTAAATAATTTAAAAGGGCTAATACGTGTGTTTCACAATTATTTTTAATTATCAAATGTTGCGGTGCAGGCTACTTAACGTCGCATAGAGACATGAGGCACATTTTTTGTTTTAATATTGCAACATAAAATGACGGGGTCGCCACTGAAAAGTATATTGCCTTGCGCGACAAAATATCCTATGCACGTACCTAGGCCGCCATTAAGCTGCTTTTGCGCCACGAAAAATGGATTTCGTATGAGGCCTCCCATGAGAAATATAATATGGTAATATCAAGAAAACCCAATGAGAAACGAGTCCACAGATTGNTTCGTATGAGGCCTCCCATGAGAAATATAATATGGTAATATCAAGAAAACCCAATGAGAAACGAGTCCACAGATTGGAGCAAATTGAAGCAAAATACCTCCTCGTATAAGAAAAATTGATGGCCTCGGAATATTTCAACCAGCTATAATTTTAAGTACTTTGATTTCACGAACACACGATNTTCGTATGAGGCCTCCCATGAGAAATATAATATGGTAATATCAAGAAAACCCAATGAGAAACGAGTCCACAGATTGAAGCAAATTGAAGCAAAATACCTCCTCGCATAAGAAAAATTGATGGCCTCGGAATATTTCAACCAGCTATAATTTTAAGTACTTTGATTTCACGAACACACGATNTATAAGAAAAATTGATGGCCTCGGAATATTTCAACCAGCTATAATTTTAAGTACTTTGATTTCACGAACACACGATGTTTTAAACCATTGGCTATCACATTTAACAGATATTTGTGTATTTATTTAAGGATTTATTTTGTAAATGTATGGTTTCAACAGAAAATTAGGTAAAATTTTTGAAGTGATGTTATATTTCTAAACCCGCCATTAATTGCTTGAAAAACACTTTCAAATTTAATTTTTTTAATAATATATATTTTTTAATTAATTTGCAGTATTTTTATGCAAATATTTTAATTATATAATAAATGGTCCAGAGATCACTTTATGTATACTACTCCCGTCCAAGTATCTCTTACCCTACCACTAATTCGTTAATTCCGGGAACACTATTTACTCAAGCACAAAATTTGCACAGGTTGATACTCGTGTACTTTTACACAGATAACCAACACAGTTACCGAGTAACATCGATAAAGTTTAAATTAATATTTAATTTTGGAAGAGGGTTTTACTGGACCTGCCTTGCTGGGCTACATAGGTTGACCCATAGCCACTCCCTTCCCGAGGGGTTTAGAGTCCTAATTGATGCTTCCATATGGAAAAATACTCTCTGAAGGAGCACAGTGGGTTAACTATCCGTAACACCATTTGGTGTCTTATTGTCTGCTTTCATAAATTAGCTTGAAAAAAATACTACACTGGAAGCTATAACATGTACAGTATCGCCATTGAATAGTATCACCTACATCCGGTTACACAGATAAAACTATTGTAATTATATGGACGATTAAATTACATTTTCTCCTAGATGCATAAAGGCTCTATCCAATACGCTAGTATCACCGATTCTGTTATTGCAGCAACTTGGTACTCACTCGTATTGACTTTTCCTATTCCTCGTCACACATACTATATAGTAATAACATAGCAATTATGCTTATCTTCCTTTGCGAATTAAGCATCTTCCGCCTGTCCTGGCAACACGCTCGAAGTATTGGTTTACACCTCGTTTTCCTTTCAGTCTGTATCCCGTTAACTATTTTGGTATTCTAATGTCTGACGTTCTTCTCAGATGTTGGCATCGTAAGTCGTTTTCTTCAGAGTGGGATGTAACGTTTCCACTCAGATTTATCGTAAATCGCAGTTGTATTCCCTATCTACTGAAGTGACTTTAAATCTTGATTTAAGTCTCAGCGCCACGCGATATATATTATTCTTTCATTTTCTGCTTATTTATGTTTTTTATATGTAAAATTATGAAAATTATATTATGTAAATTTAGTTATTTGTCCATATCTGCAGATTGCACATTAAATCCAAACTGTTGGCGTAAAATGTTGTCGCAAATTGCTTAATACCAACTTTAAAATATCGATTCGTTCCGGCTGTTTTGAATCTGCCAAATGACACGTAATAAAAATTAAGAACAAAAATNATGTTTTTTATATGTAAAATTATGAAAATTATATTATGTAAATTTAGTTATTTGTCCATATCTGCAGATTGCACATGAAATCCAAACTGCTGGCGTAAAATGTTGTCGCAAATTGCTTAATACTAACTTTAAAATATCGATTCGTTCCGGCTGTTTTGAATCTGCCAAATGACACGTAATAAAAATTAAGAACAAAAATATTTAACAACTCGTAAAATGGCAATTTTCTATAGTCAGAAATTCTCAACAATTACAATGAAACTCAAATTATGACACGAAGACGAAAGAATTTCTCCATTAGACGTAAAATCAAGCGATAACGCGTTCAGACTCAGAGTACACAATTGTGTACATTACGAATGTGTAGTGCACACTGCCACACTCTATGGCCAACGATTTTACCTGGGAGTAAATGATTCGCAAACCGTCACACTTCTCTAGGTCATAATTGGTTTAGCATTACTGCAGCCAAACATATAGCTTACAGCTCNGATTCGCAAACCGTCACACTTCTCTAGGTCATAATTGGTTTAGCATTACTGCAGCCAAACATATAGCTTACAGCTCATTAACTGTGATAACTAAAGAAGTGGTGTATCAACTTAAGTACAGCACGCATCATAAAATGTTTTGTTTGCAACACCTGAAATCGTAAATTAAATTATGTCTGGATGGGTTAAGGAATTTTATTTTTCCTTCCTCTCCTTTCGTGTATCGCGTTCGGTGATTACTCTAGTTACACTTCCGTTAGTACTGAAACAATAAACCCCCAGAATCTTCTTGCTCTCACATGTGAACAGAGTTACAAACTCCAAGCACACGCATAAAGAAACATTTCAAACGAGTGATTCCCCACACATACACACACACGAAAATTTTAAACGTTAAGAAAATACGAACGCCTTACGGTATACGTACATGATATCAGTTAAAGGACAAATTATCTTCATTTATCAAAAATTGTCCGTTGGGAAAAGTTTATTACCATTTACATGTAAAGTTATTAGACACAGATTTAAGTGGGGACAAAGGAAACTTTATACCGCGTGTTCACGAACAAATGAAATAAACACAATAGTGGGGTAGACAGGTACAAATGGAGCATATTTAATCAAGGAACCAATCATCTAACGCCCATAGTTAACCTGTCAATGGCAGTGGCAATGTGCAGGGGCGGATATGCAACCTTGTGTGCGTGGCTTTGTAACCAGGCTGTGTGCAGGTCTGCGTGTCTGATAACACAGCTCAGTACCGCGCGGTCGCAGTATCGGAGGGGCCATACGTATCTACAGTTCCTGCAGGACGTGTTACCGGAATACTTGGACGAAGTTCCTTTAGATGCTCGAGAGGCGATGTGGTTTCAGCAGGACGGGGCCCTGGCTCATTTCGCCACTGCGGTTCACCGGCACCTCGACATGCACTTCCCGAACCGGTGGATAGGTAGGGGAGGCCCCATTGCATGGCCACCACGCTTGCGACACTCTGGTGTCACCTGACATGAACTGTTATACTGTTACTGTTTATGCTGATAGGTATAACTTGTGTATAGGTAATAGTAGTAATATGTTTATTGTATGATGTTACTGGGTATTTAAACTGTATTGTATTGATGCTAAAGTTAGGTGGTGGGCCCTGGGACTGCATATTGGTTAACTGACCTGGATTGGGGTGGCATTTTATGTGCGGAAACGTAAAAAAACTATAGTTAGTGAGTGGTCAAGAATAAGGACAAGTGCCCATAAAAAAACTACTTGGAGCTCTGAAGTTGTNAAAAAACTATAGTTAGTGAGTGGTCAAGAATAAGGACAAGTGCCCATAAAAAAACTACTTGGAGCTCTGAAGTTGTTTAAAATCGGGGTAAATCTTTGCCGCAATAATATGAACCCACGGGAAGTGTGTTGTATGACGGAAATTCCTATGAAAGACCTACATGATATGTACTCGGGTGTAAATAGGNAAAAAACTATAGTTAGTGAGTGGTCAAGAATAAGGACAAGTGCCCATAAAAAAACTACTTGGAGCTCTGAAGTTGTCTAAAATCGGGGTAAATCTTTGCCGCAATAATATCNGTTTAAAATCGGGGTAAATCTTTGCCGCAATAATATGAACCCACGGGAAGTGTGTTGTATGACGGAAATTCCTATGAAAGACCTACATGATATGTACTCGGGTGTAAATAGGTGTTGAATATACTTGTTTAAGACAGGAGCTACGATCGGAGTATAGGCTCATCGACTGTGGTTAATATGAAAGAAAGTAAAGGGGCAAACGAGGTGGTTCTGTGGAGTCCATCTATACTCGCTTCAAGATGTCCTGAGACAGCAGGGAAAGGGGAACAGTGTTCAATATGTTATGTTTGCAGTGGAATGTCTGACTATGTCAGGTGCGGGGTCTTGTTGGGGTTTTTTTTTTCGATCTATATACACCAAATTCGGTGAATTTCAAAGTAAAAAGTGGTTTTTTAATGTCGGAAATTATCGCAGACTCAGGACTTTTCCCACAAGATATACAGGCTTGTTGTGTGCAGCAACTAGCGCTGGTGGGCTACTGCGCAGTTGGTTTTTATTGATTGATTTGATTTAATATTTGTTTTATTTTCACAAACTGACACTGTACAGAAATAAATAGACACATGAAAGGTTACAAAGAGAGTACATGCATGCCAGCCAAATAAGGCTCTTCTACAGAATTGGGTTCTTGTGTGACATAGTTAGCTGGAAGAAGAAAGAAAAAACAATGATTAATTATACAATCTGGGGAAAACTCTCCAAAACCCCAAGTGAAAAAGTAATAGTTAAAAATTAAAACTAAAAACTAATCAAACCGACATTGATGCGGTGAACTGAATTAAATGAACGGACAGAGAAAATTATATATATACCGGGGCGGTCAAGCGCCCACAGCCAAGGGAATTTAAGAGGGTAGTGGAAATCAATAATAGGGTGTAGTGTATATATAATGTGATGGCGGGCAAGGCGCCCACGACCTTAGGTTTTTCTGTATAAATAGGACGGAAGGAATCATGAGTAAACGGACGGTTATAATGTGTTGCGGCGGACAAGCTGTCCGCAACCATAGGTGTAAGTGTAGTATGTGTAAGGTAATAAAAGAATTGAAAGCCAGGGATAGTAAGCAAGTGGCATATGACGTGAAAAATTTAGGTCGCAAGGATACAGCTCAGGCTGACCCCGCAGCGCGCGCCCAATCACCGAGCCCCTCGGCTCCGATTGGCCGCGCACCGCGGAAGGCCACGAGACAAAACCAGGACCCGCTCTGAAAGTAAAGTTAATGCAGGAGATTCCTGGTTACACGCACACAAACACCAAGAAATTCTACGATTTAATCATACACCNGAAAGTAAAGTTATCAGACCGCAGTCACTGCCGACTTCAATGCAGTCCCGTGACTTACTGCGCGACACTCATCGGAAGTACTTAATAACAATACAATAATTGGTAGGAGAAACCACAATTGAATATGCTAAAACACGAGAATACAAGCAAATCAAATCAATCAATCCATATAATCAACAACTATACAAAATAACACGTACACCACTACTTAGTGGCCACGCTACATAAAACTAGGTAGAATAGAGGTATTATTCAAAGGGAGGGGTAAAAGGTGAAGCAGAAATTAGAATATGCAATGTGTGGCGGACAAAGCGCCTACAGCAGTTGGTTTTACGCCTGGGGCAGAGTCGTGCCAGATAGGGGCAGAGTCGTGCCAGAGAGGGAAAGAGTCGTGCCAGAGAGGGGAAGAGTCGTGCCAGAGAGGGGAAGAGTCGTGCCAGAGAGGGGGCAGAGGCCGACAGGCAAGCAACGAGTGAGGTTTGGCACCGCCAGCACCAGCGAGTTACCATCGGAAGAGTTCTTCAACACTTATTGCTGGCTGCTATAAGGCCGCGGAAGATCATGAGCAATGTTACTATTGCCACCGCAGTTTATCCGCCCTACAACCTGCTTTCAAATTGTATGTATTGCGATACACTGAATTAATGCAGGATTGTTCGTGCTAAGGACTGTGGATAGAGGACTAAACCATTTGCTACAATCAGCAGGGATTGAAGTTAGTAATGAGTGCCAGATTAGCGAACTGTTGCTTGAGAGGGGAGCTTAAAGTTGCGAAGTAAATTTTTCGTTATTATGCATTTATTCAATAAAAACATAATATACTTATAAAGTAAACTTTTTTTAAGGTTCATTAAATAAATTAAATGGAATAAAACCTTAAAACGCTTAAGGGATCACAATAGATATGAGGACATTTGACTGTGGTTGGCTGGGAAATGTATAGTTGTGAGTCTGGTTGTCAGTGCAGTGCGCTCAACAAACCATCGACAGCGGGCAACAAGGGTCCTGTAGAGAACTGTAGCAAGCATACCTAAAATTCTGGTGCTCGTCACATAATATAATAATGTGTAAAATCGTTGGCAGAAAGGCAGTTCAGTGTTGGGACACGGAGATTGGTTGTGCGCAGCCAGCGAGATCGGTCTACCTCAACTTTAGTCCATGCGCGGAGCCCTTATGCAGGTTTTTAAAAAGTTCTTTACTTTGCCGTGAGCAGCCCGTACTACTCGAGACCATTAGGAAACCTGGAGGCTGCAGAGTAGAGGCTGTAGTCGTTGGAGCGCTCGCAGGCGGTGCTAATGAAATTTCCCCCGCAAGCCGGTGAGCTGTAACCAACATTCCCAACTGCTTCCACTTGGAATGCGCTCTTCATGCCTTCGCACCTCGCAAATTTCCCCGACGGCGAGAGCGTTCGAGGCGAGGGAATCGTCGAGGGGATTCTCCGTCGCGGATGTTGGCAGCCGTGCGTGCCGCCCCCGCCCCGAAGAAATGAATAAAACAAGAGTCCCGCGTGGCTCCGGAGAAAACCATCAGCTTAATGGCGGTTGTCTGAGCGAGTCATGCGCCTCCGACAAGATTTCTCTAAAGTGTCCCGCAAGAACAATGCACTAACCTTCACTGCGTGGCTGCTCTGTAAAGTTTCTACGGAACCAACTTCTCTTGCACTGAAACACTATGCACCTTTGTTTCAATTACATAACACTTCATTTTTTTTTTAATTTTCGAACGTAAGCCGCAGAAATAAAATCGTTAGATGAAAAAAAAATACTTTTATAAGATATAAATAAATCTTCGATTTAAAGATAAACTTCTTTTGTTTTTAAAAAATGGATATCCCCAAATTTCACAGAAGTGTGTACAAAATCACGGAAGCTCTCCCTAAATTTACTTAGTTTTTTTTTTATTTCCTATTTACAAACAGACTTAAAAAAATGTCAAAACCACAACAGAAGAAATCCCCACGAAATGGATTGGAAAACGTGGCCGTTTGTTAATCAACACACGTCCGAAATTAAGAAGCGCGGCGGATGGCGTGTTTGTCACCAAGATACTGCACCATGAAGATGTCATGTAACAAATACTACGTTTACAGATATCAGCATTCGGAGCCGTGATTAAGATGAAGGCGTTCTTTTTAAATAGCATCAATATGGGTAATAATTACGAGTTGTAACTGTTATTTAGTTAATACAACGATTATCAAAACGAACTAGTTCACTGTATCTCTGAGCATGCAACCTTTAAATAATTTTACGTGTGATTTTAAAAACCAAAATTACGACAGCATTCTTCCGTCACGTGCAAAATTTACATTGCCATGGGTCTAATGATTTTTTTTTGTTAATGCATCCGTCAAGCGAAAACATGAAATTGTTAGGATCCTAAATCTGTCACTAATATGTTAATTCGTACGTAATGCATATCGGGGAAGAAACTCAAACTAAATTTGCAATATATTTAAACATTACTCTCTTAATACAAAGCCAAGACCGTTTTATTTCACTTGCTGCCAACTTAACTGGGATCCTGCATGTATGTGTGTGCGTTATCATACAAGCATTTAACGGGTATTGGATTTTATTTTTCAAATGCTATTTTCAAAAGTGCTCAGTTTACCGTGGACAGTCTACAGAATTAGCAACAAACTACACGTGTGTTATTGATATAAAACTATTTTCCAGGCGAACAATTACACCAATAGTGGAAGTATTTATTCTTCCTATAAAACGTGCAATTAGTAACCAACACACGCGTGTATCATTACTATAAAATATCTGTGCAGGCGAAAAATTACGTCGATAGCGCAAGTGTAGTTTCTCTTCCAATGTGCGTGCCATTTGACTCGGCATCGTGACGTTAAGTGAACTGGTGACTTCACTTTCACCCGTCGCAAAAACTTTGCCACGCACATAGTAAAGGCAGAAGCACATGTGTAAAACAAATACGCCGATGTTCGTAAAATTACCACTGCAACGCACATTTCATATGAAGTTAGGCATTTCTTTAGTGCATGGCAGTTGGCTCGTCTTCTTAGAAAAACCACGCCTCTTCTAGCATTTTATCTGTTGTTTTATTCTATCCCGAAACCAATAATGTGTCAAATGGTGATCACACGGTATTTGTGCATCCCTACAATTCAAACTAAAAACCCAATTTTTTTTGTAAAAATGCGATTATTTATTGAACACAGAATAGTATTTTTTGATTATTCGCCACTTCATAATCAGCGCACGTAAACACCCAAGATTTTGTCGTTAAAATTTCTTAATTGGTAGTGATTGTATTTCGAGTGCAGTAAGAAAATCTCGATAGTTATTATATAAAATTCATAATATTAAAAGTATTTGTTCGCCCTAAAAAAAATACAGCTGAGTTATTCAGGTTTTAAATCTGTACTCTAAATTCCATTTTTTTTTGTTTTTTTTTTTTTTTTTAACTCTTTTTCAGCTTTACTCTCGACCTTTGCCCGTATTTCACTGCCGACCACAATCCCTGAGGCGTAACGAAAGCTTCGGTTGCCATGGCGACGGCCGTACTGCAACGAACAACAGAGCATCGACGTCAGTCCCTAAGACCAGGTGGACCGACTCATTATGCGTTCAGCTATTTATAATTTTTTTTATGTATATATTTTTTAAATAATTTCTCGCTCGAGATTTTCAAAGCTGGCCGATAACTCCATACTTTTAACGTGTGGCTGCCCTGATTTGAGGAATATTTGCTCACACTTGAGTGAAGAATAATTTACTTCCAAGATCGTTCGTTCTCACAGGGGAAGATATTAGTTTGAATGAAACTGCCGCGTTTCAACTGAATGCTCACAAGCATAAATTGAACACATGGCCAGCGGAAATAGCCCACTGCAGTGAAGGTTTCACATTTGTTACCACTATTTTAATTCAGAGTTTAGTGTTATTATAAAAAGAAGAATATATTTAAAAATTAAATTAATGGAAGTTTAAAAAAATTGTTGTTAATGGGGCTTGAAATTTCTTTTAACAGTACAAAATTTTGCAGATTCACAAAAAAAAATAATTTCAGTAAATCAAAGTCGTTAACGCATTTATAAGAGCGGTCAGTACAACGGCACAGAACTATTTAGAGCTAGTGAATTTTCGTGAAAAAATATGAGTACGCATTAAATTTCAATACTCTAAGAACCCAACGACAGTTTGTCTATTGCCATTGGTTGCTGTCTGGTTGAGAAGGAGTTTTCTTTTTTGACCGGGCCACTCAGAATTCGGCAACATCGGCTTGGTTCCTACGTGATTCGTGTGAAGACGGTTAACACGTGTCAAAAAGTAATTCAGCCAAATCAAAATAGGTACTAAACCCTACAGTGTGTTGAAATATAACTTATCTTGAAATATTTTCGCGAAATTTCACAACCTCTAGAAATATTCTAGGTGGCAATAACAACATTTGTTACATGCACGACATATGACTTTTACATTTAGTAATAGTTTTGGCAGCTAGTTTCAAAATTATTTTCTCTGCAAAAATAGGAATTATAATTGGCTTACGAGAACCAGAACTTAAGTTGAGATTATTCCACTTGCTCTAAAGACACGTTCTGTATTTTTAAAAAGAATTCTATGGAAACTAGTCGCCAAAGCTATTTTTGTAACACTGAAAATAAATAATAGCTATGGGAAAATGCACATCAGTTGAGTTGAGTTGACAGATTTAGGCGGCTCTTAACATCGAGGTCTATAAAGCCGATGAGGGTGAAGCGAGGTGAGAATGGAGCAGCGCCGGAATGGATGGGCGGAGGAAAAGGGATATACCCGAGGAAACCCGCCGACCAGCGGCATCGTTCGGCACGATTCCCACATGCGAAAATCCGAGGGCGACCCCACTGGGAAGCGAACCTGGTTCGCCTAGGTGGGAGGCGAGTAGTCTGACCACTACACCACCGCGGATCTTAACAACACTGAACGACGCTTACTCATATACCGGTAATAACGTTATCTTGCAAAGGTGAAACCTCTTTCATCGATACACTACCACGATAACGTTTCACGAAGGTGTCGCGGGGTGTACTTAGCCCGAACGCGTGTCGCTTTAGAGTGTTTTTGTAGGTTATTTCAAAGAACAGAGCGCCTTAAGGCTCCCGCCTACCTTTAGCTTGTTTCAGCGTTTGAGGCCGAGAAGCGCGGGAGCGATAAGGACGACACTGCCACGCGCATCAAGTGCCCCATCACCGCTAAGCTCAAGGCTCGGAACTAGCGTGCTGTTTTCGCGTCTCACTGCGTGTACCTATGGGACTTTCAGCGGTGACCCTATTATTTTATTGATGGAAAGTTTGCAGGAAGGTTATTTGCAAGGCCCTTGCGTAGTTTTGTATGTATCTGAAGCGTATGTTCTGAGATACAGCGCTTTGAAAAAGCCCTTTTTAGCTTTCTTGGGGTGCTATGAAATGTTATTTACACTGAAGAGCCAAAAAAACTGGTACACCTGCCTAATATCGTGTAGGGCCCCCCGAACATGCAGAAGTGCCGCAAGACAACGTGGCATGGACTCGACTAATGTCTGAAGGTATATAGGAGGCAATTCATACCATGAATTCTGCAGGGCAGTCCACAAATCCAATCTGCGCCAATTTGAGAAAGGGTTGCACGTCTGTCACGTTTAATGATTCTCGTCAGTCGTCGTTTGTCCCGTTCTTTCACGATCTTTTTCCGGCCGCAGCGATGTCGAAGATGTGATGTTTTACCGGATTCCCGATATTCACGGTACACTCGTGAAATGGTCGTACGCGAACATCCAAATGTTATCGCTACCTCGGAGATGCTATGCCCCATCTCTCGTGCGCCGACTATAACACCGCGTTCAAACTCACTTAAATATTGATAATCTGCCATTGTAACAGCAGTAACCGATCTAGCTTCCGACCGCATCGCGTTACTCTGATTGATTCCATACCTCTGTTATTTACATACGCACGCCTATACCAATTGTTTTGGCTCTTCAGTGTATAATGTGCGTGTCGTCTTGAAAGCATTCAACAGTCCTCGAGTGAAGTGCGTGTTCCTTTCGTAGATCAGCCCACTGTACGCACGTTTAATAGTTCAGTGGGAGAACGTATATTCCAAACACACTGCAAAGCAGTTCAAGCGCCATGTAGATTTGAGCCTTAACTCAGTTCACAAAGCTGTATATCGCAACACGAGTGTATCTCAACTCGACAGTTGCTTGTAACACTTCGCTATTAACACATGCATTAGAACTAAACAGTGTGAGTAATGGCTGTGACAGGCTTTACAAGACTGAACTCTGCAACTACTAATTAAAGATATATAATATGGAATATGATAAGCCATACTATAATTTTATAACGACAATTCTGAGACTATATTTCTCATAGAGTCAATAAAAAATGTGCATACTAGTTAGCATTGTGCCGATGCACAAATAATTGAACACGAACAAACTATTTTAAAGCTTATATTTTGGCAAAATATTTTTATAATAACTGGTATCACCATAAATAGGGGTTTAAAATCTCTTACAATTCATAAAATTGATCCTCCCAAACATTTCCAGAATCCAAAAAAATGCATAGAAAAAAGGTTAAAAGTTTAACAAAAGATATAACAAAACGTAAGACTAGTCAATTAATTGACCATACAATTTGATGTTGATAAAAACGTGAAATACAGAATTGCCATTTTAATACAATGAGTGCAAATGTTAAAAAAAAATGGCAAAATACGGTGATTATTTCGTATTGCGTATCCAAATCACCAAAAAAACATTATATTACGTATCCAATGATACATAAAATCCACCCAAAAAGTCGTCGATTTCGTATCCAACCTAAGTCCTGAGAAGGCCAAAACAAATGCAAAATTTCTTCCTGCATATCCAGCCTGTCTGTAATTACCTGTTTTTTACCAAAAGTTTCTTTGTGCGTATCCACATGAAAAACGACCCGAATTTAAAAGTGGTGGGTTTGCATATCCAAAACGACAGGTGGAAATTGCCACCAAGCCTCATTTGTTCCGATTCACGTATTAATTAATTTTTTAAAAACATTTAGAACAATACCTAATTGTTTCCTGTGGCGTATCCAAAATGAAAAGGGAACAATTGGTTACTTTACCAAAAGTTTCTTTGTGCGTATCCACATGTGGAAGTGACTTGTTGCTAAAATTTTCCTATTGCATACCCAACAACGATTCTATTACATTTTAAATCCAAAACCAATAACCAGCTAGCGAAATGAGTTGTGTAAATAATATTGATTTAAAAAAAAAAAATCAAGACGTGGAAACTATAAAAGCTTCACTGGCTTACAGTGAATGATTATAATTAATGCATTTCATGTATCAATTTCTCGGAATCACGAGAGTTTGTGCAGGGATGTTTCATTTTGTTTGTTTTTATGAAAGTTGTAGAATTGAGTGTATCTCCAAGGTTTCCATAAGCTTAACCCCCCTCCTTCCTTTTTTTTTTAAAACACGAAAACCACCTACTGTTATTTTCATTTTAAATTGACCCAAACAGCTACTCAGTCATTTTAAACAGACATTGCACCCCGCCAGTCAATCACATTTTAAATTTAAATGTGCCATTGTCATTTTAACATTTTGTTTATTCTGATGATAGTTCTCTAAACTAAACCAGTTGTGAGATTCTCAGTCGGGTACGAAAAAAGTTATCAAGAGTTGTGAGATAGATGGCATTTTTGTGTTGTTATGGAGACGATATATATTGGCAAGGGAGGAACGATTCGTTACTTCCTCTTACTACCAAACAAAAGATCAAAGGTCATAAACTGAGGCAAACAGCAAAACTACTTTAAACACTTTAAAAAAGTTTACTGGAAATTGGTAATCTTTTACCCGCTAATTTCTCGGGGGGCGATCCCATTGCGGAAAGTGATTTGCTTAAAATTTCGGTAATTATGTCGTATTGCGTATCCAACAACGATTCAATTACATTTAAAACCTAAAACCAGCTAGTGAATTGAGTTGTGTAAATAATAATGAATTTAAAAAAAAACCAAGAAATGAAAACTCTAAAGTCTTCACTGGCTTACAGTGAGGGATTATAATTTATGCATTTCATGTATCAAATTTCTCGGAATCATGAGTTTGTGTAGGGATCTTTCGTTTTTTTCTTTTTATTTGAAAGGTGAAGCAACTCCAAGGTGTCCACAAATGTTANTTGAGTGGATACTCGATACTGCACTCGCAGGTTTCCTATGGTTTTACCATAAGAGTACGCAATACGGAACAATCACTTTCATAAATATATATAAATTTATTTATTTATATATAACACATACGTTGACTAGGGTTTAGATAACGAGCAATTATAAAAAAGGAAGGCAGCCTAAAATGCCCATTAAAGCCTCCTTTAATAAAAATATACGTATTAAAAACTTTTATAAAAATTACTTAAAGGTGAAGTATCGGTGGTGGCAGTCAAATGGCCCATCAAAGCTCCATCGATTAAAAACAAAAAAAAAACCCTTTAAAATTAATTATTTACGCTCAACGTGAGAGTTGTGGACGCACAACAATTAATGAATCTTGGGCTGAAGACAAAACTCAACACTACACACGTCGAAAAGACTGGTACACACGACAAAGCTACAGTTTTAATTTTACGGAAACCAAATTTGGGCTGGCGACCGAAACTACAGTTTAGGAGAAAGACCAGCCTCACCGCACGCCCAAGACGACACAAACTACACCACGCGAATATTAAAAACAATTTAAACAGACCCGACTTGCACAATGCCAGGGACCACGACTCGCCGCTTCGTGTTGCTCGACGTCATCGCACGCGTCCCACGGACGCGGACGGCTAGATTGCAAATCAAAGCATATCGCAGCTCCTCAGACAACTCCTGTAGGCGACGACCGGGCGCGTAGAATAGACGCGGGACCCGTCGCTCATCATCACTGGAGCAAGCTCCTCAGCGCGTGGGTAGTACAAGCCCCTGGGGGGGAGGGGATCTTGTCCACACAGTCATATTTCATTTGATCGCGGAGGGTTAAGAGAAGCTAAGCCCATCCCCCCTACGCACCCATTAAATTGTAAGCACTAGTTAAGCTCGCCGCTATATTTAAGACTCGCCAAGTCACCCCAGCAAGCCCTGGTTCCCATTAAGTTTTCCCCCTGCACCCCTGCCTGCACAGAGGTCATGAGAGGAGGTAGCAGCGAGGTTTCTTACTAGTTACGTCCCTTTTATTACGGAATTTTGAAGAAGAAGGTTAAGTTATAGACTGGACGAGAATTTATTACACCCCGTATAATTATATATATAAATTTATTTATTTTATATATATTTATATATAAACGGGTTCTAAACCTGAATAAACCCGTAATTTTATTCGCGATATGTCTGAGTAAGGCGTTGTCTGCAGTGAAATGTGATTGTGGTGATTTTGTGCTCGTGAGTATCCTAACATTGATTAATATAGTCTAGTTGGATAATTATTCCATCTTAATCGACCATTTTATAGATTTCCTGAGGCGCTGTTTAGTATCAGAGTCCTGAGATAGCTGGAAACTTGCGGTGGCAGCGTAATAATTGGCTGTGATTTGAAAGTAACAGTTAATTGTAACTGGTATTGCCATTTTCACGTTAATTTTTAATTTATATAAAGGAAATACGACGCGGTATTTCATTAAAAACTTGTCTTTTAAAAACTTTGTTAGTGCCGCACGTAAGGACGGGGTGCAAGGTGTGCAAGTAATTATATTAACTTTCCCGGTTAAAAAAATTAATGGTGACGCATTAAAGGAGGGGAAATCAAGGGAGGGTGAACAGGGAGGAGGAAAAAGGAGGGGAGACGAGCCACATAGAGTAAGCCACCTCGCAGTCGAAAGTAATGCAGACGTCCGGCGCGACGAGAGCTAGCATCGCAACATTACAAAAAAAAAAGTAATTAAAATCGTATAAATTTCAAAGTCATGGCAACCGTGTTACAGTCTGCGGTATAAGTGCCACAAAAGTAAAACGTCGTGAGAGTTTTAAGTAAAGTGGGATGTGCTTCTGAATTATACCAGTNGCGGTATAAGTGCCACAAAAGTAAAACGTCGTGAGAGTTTTAAGTAAAGTGGGATGTGCTTCTGAATTATACCAGTAGGAGTGAAAGGGATTGAGTAGGGGGTAGGAGGGGAGTGAGGTGCAATCTAAAAAAACAAAACAAAAATGGAAGGTATGATTTTATGACGAAAAAAAATTGCAAGTAAACTACAGGAAGGTACGTACAAACAGTTAACAATCCTTTGAAATATTCCCCCCGGGTCTTCAAAACCACTTCGCCGACAAAAGGGAGGGCGTTGAATAGCGTCGGCAGCCTGTGATTGATTACTGTCTCCAATCCAGCGCGCAACACTTCGTCACGGCGAAGCTCTGTGGTTCTCTCAGCTCCGCACGACAAAGACGTGGATTTCTGACACGTAACTGTGATTTCCACCCATAAACGTTCCTCAAATTAACTCACGTAGCACGGTATCGAGCATGCCGACGTTTCCGTGCTCCGCTCGCTGCCGGGTGCCCGGTGCACGCACACGCCATATATTGCCGGCGTTCGGCACGATTCTCATCGGAGACATACTTCACTGGTAGAGACCTGAAACATTCGCGAGTTCNTTGGAGTGAGGGGGAGGGAGTAGGAGGGGAGTGAGGCGCAAAAGAAAAAACAAAACAGAAATGGGAGGTATGATTTTATGACTAAGAAATTGCAAGGAAACTACAGGAAGGTACGTACAAACAGTTAACAATCCTTCGAAATATCCCCCCGGGTCTTCAAAACAACTTTGCCGACAAAAGGGAGGGCGTTGAATAGCGTCGGCAGCGTGTGATTGATTACTGTCTCAATGCAGCGAGCAACAGTTCCGTCACGGCGAAGCTCTGTGGTTCTCTCAGCTCCGCACGACAAAGACGTGGATTTCTGACACGTAACTGTGATTTCCACCCATAAACGTTCCTCAAATTAACTCACGTAGCACGGTATCGAGCATGCCGACGTTTCCGTGCTCCGCTCGCTGCCGGGTACCCGGTGCACGCACACGCCATATATTGACGGCGTTCGGCACGATTCTCATCGGAGACATACTTCACTGGTAGAGACCTGAAACATTCGCGAGTTCAATGACCCACAGGCTATACTCTTACTGTTTTATGTACAAACATGCCGATATAAACTGCACATTGGTTGTCTGCCGTCAGAGTGGAAGGTGACAATTGGACACCCTTCTCCAGGAGGTGTCAAACATCTTGCAGACCAACGACTAAAGTTGTTTAAGTGCACGTGTTTTGAATTCTAGCTTGTCCCGAAACGAGCCCGCGAATTCTTCAGGTCTCTAATTCATTGGTCATGCTGCCACATATCCACAAGCTATAACAGTTGCCAAGACTTACGAAATATCCCTCATTTGTGTGTATTAAATACGCATATACCTAAACGTTAACCTGAGTCAAGGGGAAGTCCAAGTAGAAATTTTAAATGCCTCAAGGTCACGTCTCGCCTTAAGGAAACGTTGTGACGGGTCCTCCCGAGCCGGCGTTGTGCACCTTCGGGTACAGTCCGTTCACGGTAACTTCCAACTTTTCTCAAGCCCTGCTAAAGTTCTACTTCCTGGATATCCCTCCGCCTCGTGCAAACAAAGTTTACTGAATATAGAAAACTACACCAATGTGACAGCGCACTAACTTTAATAATATTTTACGTCAGAACTCTTTATTACTAGGCATTACCAACACGCCCATTTTCACCCTGTTTTTATTCATCTTTATTATAAATTAAATAATATAATATATAGATAAAGTACACGTAAAAGTTCAGTTTTTTTCTTCTAAAAAATACGGTATTTTTATGGTAACAAAAGTATGTAATGTTTGTGATACATTAAGTTTTTAGGAAACTACATGGGGTGATTTTTCAAAAGTTTGATTAAAAAAGTTTCGAAGAAACCGTGAATATACTATAACTGAATTTCTCCCAAGTAATATATGTAACAGTAGGATATTATTACACGCGATGAAAGCAAATGGATTAAACTACAGATGCCGCGCTGTTCTTTTTTCCCCTTTTTCCTTACGGCAACTGCGCATTAAAGCAGTAAATATGCTGGTTTCATCCATTTTCACTACTTTTTTTGCTCTTTGGATACATGCAATAGGGTAAAAGTAAAAAGTGGTGGCTATATAATAGTTATTTATCTTTCCTGGGAAAAAAATAATAATTTTTCTAGATAAGGTTTATTTTACTCAGGTTAGGAACAAAACGAGATTTCTAATGCGTTTGTCATGTGGTGAATTTCCGCCGATAGGTGCGCAGTGTTCCAAACGGTAACTGTTAATTAAAATTTTAAGCTACGTGATTAATAAAAGAAAAAGGTTTTACTTAGTTCCAAAGTTATTTTATTTGCGATTATTTCAATTGTGCTTATTAACTAAGAAAAAAGAGAACATTTGGTAGCTAGCTGACACTAGTGGCGAAAATTGTCCCTTTGCCAAACTTTAAATAATGATATTCCCAACCGGAAGTAGAAGAAACCTTTTCTTGTACTTGTTATTTACTAATATACGCGTATACGTGCAAACATTCATTTTGCAGTCCCTATTTTAACAGCCGCTGTAATTAAGAGAAGAACGCTTGACTCGAGTAAAGCACACCACAAAATTTTTTAACGATTGCAACAGTTGAGCTTGTAAATTGATTCAGGACTGAACGGGGTTAATATTCTTAGTTTTATCTCGCGTACAGATAATAAAGACACTGCGTGAGGGAAGTGCGGGCCTTATTCTGGTTCCACAACACAGCGTTGCGTTGCGATGCGTTGTGATGCGTTGCGATGCGTTGCGATGCGTTGCGATGCGTTGCGTTGCGATGTGTTGCGATGCGTTGCGATGCGTTGTGATGCCTTGTGATGCCTTGTGATGCGTTGCGATGTGATGCGTGGTGGCGAGCTATACTTACTGTTTCACAACTGTGCGACGATCTGTCGGCGACGCACTCCGTCTGAGACGGTGCTGCTATCTATCTCAAGGGTGAAAATTACATTTTATACCTCACGAATGTAACAAAAGACACGCGAAAACATTGGCACGGTATGTTTTCAAGTGGGTAGAAGATAAATAAGGCCGTATGAACGCGATGTGTAATGAAAACTACGCAGCAACATACAGCGAGTAAGGGAGAAATATAAGACGATGGAGAATAAAATAATTTTCCTTCGTCCGTTGTTAATAGACGATTTTTATGGCATTACCAACACGTATTGGAAGCCTTGTTTTCTATGCTGTACATCAATGCAGTAAAAATAAAAACGCAAATACAAAGACGTGGGCGTAAATGCGCTTGTCGCCTTCAAAACGTGAAAAAATAGTCGAGCTTATTTTCCACGTAAACATACAATTGTTCTCCTTCTTATCCGTCGTCGGCGATAGCAGACAGTCGCAACGCCAGAATTTCGCGCAACGCTCTCGTCGACGATGCACTGCGACAAACTGTTGCTGATTCATCCTGATTGGCTACAGCTCATCGCATCGCATCGCATCGCTGTGTATTGTGGAACCAGCTTTAGCAGTAATCAGCGAAGGGTGGCATACCGCCGAGTAGCGTGACTTAGAACAATCCTTGCCCGGGTGCATACCGACTGGTATGTATTATGCTATACACACGCCACGCCTTGTGCAAGCTAGAGGTGAAGCTGTTAGTGTCAGACGGCATCGTGCCACACGGGCCTAAGTCTCGATTATGACTCGTCCCGACCGCCGAGCTCAAGTTTCCAGACACGTAAGAAATTTTCCTAATATTTATCACGCCAATGTACATATAATCGTAATGGGAAAGTACGAGTTGTTATGTTTTTCACATGGGACCATTGTGGCCTATTTAAATGTGCTGGATAAAAAACAAATATATTATTTTTGTTACTTTTATCGAACATNTATGTTTTTCGCATGGGACCATTGTGGCCTATTTAAATGTGCTGGATAAAAAACAAATATATTATTTTTGTTACTTTTATCGAACATTGCTCAACTTGTGCGCATTGTACGTGATAACATGTTCCACGAGTATAAAAAAAAATTCACTTAATATTTTTTTGAATAATTTAATGTAAAATACAGAATGTTTCTGTTTTTCTGCAGCCATAAGAACAAAAACTAACTAAGATGTACTAACGAAAAAATTTACAACGTAAACTAATGCTGTGGACTGCCGCTATTTAATTACCAAATAACGGTTCGTGCATTAAAAAATGTTAAAAATATGCAAAAATATCTTTATATTTAACTTTTATTATCATCAGTGCAGTTTGTTACTTGGTGATTACATATGTGTTACGCGATAACCCATAGCATCAGTTTACATTTTAATTTTTTTTGTACCACCTAGTATTTATTACGATTGCAGCAAAACGGAAAATATTTGAATTTTACATCAAATTATCTAAAAAACATTGTGTGAAATTTATTTATTCAAGGAAAATGCCATTACATTCAAGGTATACAAGTTGAACAATTTTTGGTGCAAATATAAAATATTTGTTTTGGTAACCAACGCCTTTAAGTTTGTTTAGGAACATCTTAAACGGGCAACTAAATCACCAGATAAGTATGATAACCAACGTTAAAATGTAACAGAAAAGTTCTCATACTATGAGTAAGTTAAGGACTTGTGATTTTTAGGAAGTTTCCTAGCTAAATTTTTACAGTCTGGTCATAATGATATGCTAAGGTTAAAAAAAAAAATATTTTATAGTGAAATTTTGTTTTACTGATACGTAGCCAAATCACAAAATGCAAAGAAGCTGGTTTTTTTTAATGTAACTAACCTGCCAGCAAAAATACCACACGGTAGCGGATATTCATGCAACAGAGTAGTTTTCATTACTTTTTGGTACGGGTAGGAGATTTTTCACAACAGCGTTTTACGGTCCCTGCACAAAAAAGTGTTTACTTTCATGTAAATACACACTTTCTCTCTCCCACACACACTCTCTCTTTCTCTCCCTCCCTCTTTATCGCCCTCTCTCTCTCTCTCTCTCTCTCTCTGCAAGTCGATAGTGGATAAAGTTTTCTCCCGACTNCTTTCGAAAATTCGTGACTTACAACGATGTGTCTCTGCTATTGGCGTCACTTGTGGGAGATGAAATAAAAACTAAAATTAAGTGAAAAAGTCAAACTGATGCTGAAATAAATTAGAAAAATTAAAAAAGGAACTGCGTGGCGTGTACGCAATTGGTTTTCCGCAAGAAAGAAATCCCGCACCATTCTCGTTCGAGATGCAGCTTTCTATGAGTTTAGCATTTTGCAAATAATATTTTTAAAATAACCTTCGCGCGAAGCCAAAAAAAAAAAAACCTTTTCAGACTGCTTTGCTTTACTGTATTCTAATTAAATGTCTGCGAAACATGTATAGGAACCTACTAAGATATTAATGTGTTACATCTGCGTGCATAAAACTAAAAGAAACTAAAGAAAACCTTTTCAGTGTATGAAAGTTCAAACAATTTAAACACGGCATCTTTAATACGACGTAAAGCATAGAACTGCTTTTCGTTCGTCGCAGCCCACTTTACTGGGAAAACGCAGATCAATATGTTCTCTCAAGCTGTAACTCCTACCAGAGTATAAAGAGGGAGGTGATATATAATTGGTACTACAAATGGATTAAAACAGATGAGGATTACATATCGAAACATATATAAAGTATTTATTACTTTACTCTACTATGTGCTCGTTTGTATGGTGCATGCAGTTATGGGGCCAACAGAAGAGAAGGGTTATAAAGGGAGGATGTATTAAGATAGAGGAAGAATGTCAAAGAAGGAATGCGGGCTGCGGTGGCTGAGCGGTTAGCCTGCTCGCCTCCCACCAAGGCGAACCGGGTTCAATCCCCGGATCTCCCGTTTCCCCCACGCCGCTTCATTCCGGCGCTGCTCCATACCCACCTCTCTTCACCCTCATCGTCTCTGAAGACCTCGCTGTTAAGAGCCGCCCAAATCACTTCACTCACTCACTCACTCAAAGAAGGAACTCATCCGGTCTCGCACTCTCGACTCTCAGCTCAGGAGCACAGCCGGCGAGTAGGGGACAACAGGATTCAGGCTGTCAGAGTCGGAGTTATCTGCCATGACGTCACAAGCGTGACTGGCATCCATGTTGGCCGGGGCAGTCCACCATCTTGGTAGGCGTCAAAACCAGGGTTCGATGCCGTGTTAAATATCCCCCTCCCCGACATCCCCAGAAACTATTATAATAAAAACATTTTAATAAAAATATTATTTCAATAAAAAAAGTATAAAAAATTAACACCCACGAACACCCATACCCTCACCACCACTCCTAACCCCTTGCACAACCCAGTGACCATTGACCTTGACACATGCCCTTGGCCCATGATCTTGACCTTCACTGATGACATCGACCTTGACACATGACCTTGACATATCACCTTTACCTTAGCCCATGGCCTTGACCTTAACCCAAGAGCATAACATTGACCTTGACTCATGACCCATAACTTTTACCCCTGTGACCTTGAAATTAAAAATCGTGAAAAAGCAAAACTATTCTTAAAAATCGAAGAACATATGTTAGCCCACCCCACAACCCTAAAAACCATCCCCACCCCCTTTTCTTACATTAGTAATTGGCCTTACATAACAGAAATTATCCCTCCACCCATACAAATCAACTGTATATGCCTATTGGCATCTAAATTATGACTTAAACACATATTTTGCCAGTAGTTGACATTATATAAAGTGCTAGTTATTTACTTTTTTAGCATCTACCAGCAGAGAGCTCCCATGTAGTCAATTTCCAAACTTTTTTTTGTGGACTCCAAACAAAGTATTTACTGATAATATTTTAATCGACAACAATCGCGAAAAATATTTAAAAAATACGAAAATCAAGAAACATACAACATTAATCTCACACTCATCCCACTGCCCTCACCTCAACTCCTTGCCACCCCACCCCCCTCCCAATTATAAAAAAATCGAAAAAAAATTTAAATATCTAAAAAAAAAATTAAAATCAAGGAACATATAACATTAAACTCACACTCATCCCATCAGCCTCGCCTCACCTCACCTCACCTCCTCCCCCTACCCACTCCAATCATAAAAAAATTCTGAAAAATCTAAAAAAAAAAAAAAAAAAAAAAAAAA
>NQII01002404.1:240856-253009 GCA_002778355.1 Clitarchus hookeri | reverse complement strand
CGGGCTCGGCCACCAGCTCACACACAATAACTCGCAATAGCTCGTCCCTTCGCCATCCACCCTCGCTATCAACCAACCATACGATTTTCCACCCCTTTCCCTTTCTCTAAACGAAACCTCAACCAGTTCCTGCAAAAATGGCTAGAACAGTGGTCAAGACCAACCCGCCATACAACCCAGCTATACCAACAGTCGATGACAATCAATCTCGAAAAAGTCGACTAATGTGAATGACCATACCAAATAACCAGTTGTGAAACATTCCTGAAAAATATTACCCAGTTCATTTGTTCGTCTTAGAGAACTCAGCCGATTTTTTAAATCGACCCGAGTAAGGCACAATACTTCAGATCATACCATGTCCCCTCCTTCTGCACACACTCGAATAGATTTCAACTAATACAGACTCTCGCAATCTATTGTATGCATCACTGAATTAATAAGCCTTTCAGAAAATCAGAACTGTCTGAGTATGAAATTAAACTTACATTATTATGTATACATAAATTTAATTTATTTACTCATTATATGTATTCTATCTTTCTAATTATTTCATACATTCAATCTTTACATTTCTCAGATGTTTTCAGATCATGGATAGTACCCACCAGTCTCATCTGATATAACACCGATCCTACAGCTCACTAATGATAGAAGATATCTCGTTTATGTGCGAGGAATCTCCATCTTGTTGCAAAGCAATCAAATGTCTGAGTCTATCAACAAATTAATTCGCGTCTTCGNTATGTGCGAGGAATCTCCATCTTGTTGCAAAGCAATCAAATGTCTGAGTCTATCAACAAATTAATTCGCGTCTTCGGTAAACATGTAGTCAGTATTCTCAGCGTCTTCTGCCTTCTCCATTTCGTTCGTTGCAGCAAATGAATGAGAGTTCTNTTAAACATGTAGTCAGTATTCTCAGCGTCTTCTGCCTTCTCCATTTCGTTCGTTGCAGCAAATGAATGAGAGTTCTTGACGCCTTCCGCCTTCATCACACCACTTGTCGAAGTAAACTCGTTGGTGAAATGTGTGGGAACATCTAGAGAATCATCATCCTTCTCATCAGATACTTCATCAGCACTGTCTTCGTAGTCATTATCATTAATACTGTCTTCATGATCGTCTTCACCTCCTATTTCATCCTCAATATCAAGTTCACTTTACTTTGTAGGAGTTGCATGGTCATCATTAGTATTTAGAGCCAACGATCGTTTATCTAGAAGTTCGTCGACTTCACGCGAATGTCTTGCAAGTGCACATTTCACGTAAACCGACTCTACTGCACTCATTCCGTCTTTAGCATTAACTGTCTCATCATTATCGCCTGACGAATCAGTACCCAACGATGCAGCATGGAGTATTGGTGACATCACTTGCTGGCTTCCAGTAGACGAACCCTTGCAGATCTCGATGTGTTCCTTCAATGCATCGCAGTGCATAAGCTGCATGGTACCAATGTCGTAAAGCTTGAGGTGGTTCTCTCATGTCGCCGAGCATAGCAGCTTTTACTGAAGATCTTTCCGTAGCAGTAACACTGTTTTCCATGTAATTTTCCAGCAGTGGGAGAAGGTACATCCATAGAGGTAAGCTCTATAGTGGACTTCGTACAATCATTGGCTTGCATCATATCCATGGAAAAACTGATTTCCTTTCTACAGTAGCAACTTGTGCATCTATTTTGTTTAGCAACTGCTCTATACATAAACTTACTAGCATATTTAATCAGTGAGATTTAAACATTTTTATGCATCCATTCAACCAGACATGTTATCTATTTCCTTGAACACATTACCATGCAGTAGCATCGTGAACAGTTTCTTCCAGACAAGTTCTTTGCTCAGCTTGAACTCATGCTCCGCAAATTGGCCATCATGCTCCGCAAATGGGCCATCATGCTCCGCAAATGGGCCATCATGCTCCGCAAATGGGCCATCATGCTCCGCAAATGACCCATCATGCTCCGCAAATGGGCCATCATGCTCCGCAAATGACCCATCATGCTCCGCAAATGACCCAACATTCTCCGCAAATGACCCCTCCTGCCCCGCAAATGACCCCTCCTGTTCCGCAAATGACCCCTCCTGCTCCGCAAATGACCCCTCCTGCTCCGCAAATGACCCCTCCTGCTCCGCAAATGACCCCTCCTGCTCCGCAAATGACCCCTCCTGCCATCAAGTGACACTTAAGTAAAAAATTCTGGAATAAATCCCATATAAGTACATGGTGTATAAAACTTATAATGTAGGTTGTTAGATAAATATTGGATGAAGAATAAAAGGTGTTATAGAGAGATAAAGGGTCCACAGTTCGAATACCGAACCGAGTTTTAAATCATTTTAAACGAACTTTGTACGTGATTTTCTGTCTGTTTACGAGCTTGTACGTACATTATGCAATGTCAAAAGTTGAGGTGTGGTGTAGGGACCTGAGTTCAAGGCCCGAAATTATAAAATATATTAACTTTCTATCGGACTTGGAAAGAAAGAGTGGCAATTTTTCCCAGTTTTCGGTGAATATTATAGGAATTTATATTAAAAGCGAAACGGAAGTTTTAGCTATCGGATATAGGAATCGGAGTGAGACAATAGGATTGCAAACCGATTGATGATCCGAGCTTTTAAAGCTCTCTTTAAGCGATGTTCGTGCATTAATTTCTTACCGTTTTGTATTAATGTGCAACTGATATAAGGATTTAAGCCACCTCCAAAGGTGAGGTACGGTGTAGTGACCTGAGATTGATACTCGAAACTATAAAACTAATTATAAATTCACTTTTGGACTTAGAAAAAATTCAGAGACTTTTTGTTTTAGGAACTTATGATAATGGCGCAAAGATGATTTTAGCTAACGTATATGGGGATAAGTGGTTCGAAATTTGATTAACGACCCGAGTTATAGAAGTTTTTTTTTTTTTTTAGCAATGTTCGTACATTAATTTTTTACTGTTTAATATTTATGCACAACTGATACAAAGTTTTAAGCAATTTACTAAGGTGATGCATGGCTTAAAGACCTGAGTTCGAAGCCCGAAATGATAAAGAATGTTAATTTTCTCTCGGTCTTAGAAAAATAACGCTATTTTTCCGAGTGATGGAAGAAAGTATATATAGAGCGCTGACGCGCGCTGATACCTTAGTTGATGTTCAGGCATCAAGAAGTTAACCTCGATTGGGAAGCATTCTCTCGCCATACAGTGAATATGAATTGTGAATACGAAGGTCTGTCTTTCACCTCATCGAACATGGAGCCACGACCTGCACCATCGCTGTCCGATTGCCGACTGTGTCGATTCTGTGATAGAGGCTTTACTTTCGGTAAAAATGCTCGTTGACATGAAAGAATCACCTGGACGGAGAGTCATTTTAAAATGGAATTAAGACAATGACAACACAGTTTATGCAAGGTGATAAAATGCATGGATAGATGACTGCATACAAAACATTAATTCTGTCGACATGTACAAATTTGGAGATAGTTGGTGAACGAATTTAATTTCTATAAATATTGGTGGTGGACAAACCGAAGGATTGATAGAGGGATTGGGATTGATCGGAGGATTGGGATTGATCGAAGTGATTGGAATTGATCGAAGGATTCGCATGGGTCGCTTTGGATTGTGTAGCAGGTTGTGTAGCAGATTGAGGAGAAGATTGTGGAGAAGATTGTAATTGTGGAGCATGTGGAGTAGATTGTGGAGCATGTGGAGCGGATTGTGGAGCGGATTACGAAGAATTTGTGTGGATTGGAGTGGATTGGTGTGTGGATTGATGTGGATTGATGTGAAAAGGTGTGGATTGGAGTCAATTGGTGTGGATTGGAGACAATTGGTGTGGATTGGTGTGTGTATTGGTGTGTGGATTGGTGAGTGGACTGATGTGTAGATTGGTGTGGATTTGTGTGTGGATTTGTGTGTATATTGGTTTTTATATTGGTGTGGATTGTGTGTGGATTGTTGAGGATGCGTGTGTGGATTGGTGTTGATTGGTGTGTGTGGTGCTTATTGTGGTGCGGATTTATGGAATGATTGGACGATTGACGGATAGATGGTGAAGAAGAGTACAAAAGTTAAGAGAGTTTATCACCCTTGTATATTCCAAGTCTTCAGGGCCTGGCAGTATTGACATTTAAATTAAGGCAAATTAAGCCAATTAAAGTGTTGGTAGATGCTTATCCATACCATAATTATAACATATTCACGCATGTGGCTACTATTAGTATGATGGGCTTGGTTCAGTCATATAAATACATACATTAAAAAAATCTGAGTGGCATACTTATACCTACAAAAACAGTCGAAGCAGTGAATAATTTTCAGATTCTGGCATAGTGTATTAATCAGCCAGGTGCCAAGGCACAGAATTTACGTAACCACTAGGTCTGTACACTGTAAAAATACTGTGGACGCAAATAACTATTTCGTGTAGCTAAAATTTTGTAATGAATGTATTAAATTTGTAGTACAAGATAAGTGTTTGTCACCGATTATTAAAATATTACTTATTAACAAACGACTACCATATAATTGAGTGTAAATTACCAATTAAGAGTGTGCTTGCTACTAATAAAATATTTAGCACTATTAAAATTTGGGATTTATACAATTTCTATACCGTAAATATTATTATAACTATGGCTCAAGGGCGTTTGTCTCCCATAAATTCACTATTTTATACTTTTACGAAACACCGTTCAACTTGTAGACATTACTTAGAAGTACTCTTTCCTCGCATAACAATTTTTTAGATCGCATAGTTTTTGCATTATGATATGTATTTTTGGGACGTGCAAATAAAACGAGTTCACTTACATAAAATTTAATAAATGTGACTGAAAGATCATGTCTTGATTCATTTTAAGGTTTGCTTAGTAAAACTTACACCAGAAAAAATGATAGGCTGTTCCAAATTAAAATAATGCAATAATTTCGTTATTTTCAACTATTTATAAAAATTGAGAAAACATTTGATAGCGTGATTTTAATGATTCCTTGATGTAACTCATAATATCGCCTTTCGCTGTGAATCGTCTCATTTCAGTGAGTTAGTTTTTATTATTTGCACGTCCCTAAAACACTACAATTACGATTTTGACAGGCCATTGTAAAAAAATATGCCGTCGAAACGATTTTAAGCTCTTAAAGTCGACGTCTTGCGAGTTGATGATGGTGAAGTGAAGTGAGTTTGAAGCAGCGGTGGAATTCTGAAGCGGGGGGAGCGGGAGGAAAATTCGCCGGCCAGCGGCATTGTCCGGCACGATTCCCACGTGCGAAAACCCGGGGGCGACCCCTCCGACCGGGAATCGAACCCGGTGCGCTTAGGTGGGAGGCGAGTCGTCTGACTATCACACCGCCACGGCCCTTGAATAAATAGTACTTGTAAGTAACGTCTACAAGTCGAACAGTATTTCTTACAAATACGAAATAGTGAATTTTTCGGTGACAAGCACATACAAAGTAAGAAGTCCTCTATTTTTGCCTAAAGACTAATAGGCTGGCGACTTTAAAGGCTAAAAGCAGTTTCACACACACGCTTGGGATTGGAACCTGGAACTTTATTTTCCAAGTTAATTCGAGCTCTGTACTCCTTTTTTCAAAATAACTCTACGTATAATTACATCTGGAACCGAAGATAACATCTGTATTTTAGTCCCAAAAACTGGTGTAACTAAATGTCTTTCATAGCTGCAGGAAATGTAATTAGCCACGAGAGCGTTGTGGGCCGGGTTAACTGAGGGCGATGCGCAGCGACGGCTGAGAGTGGTAGTTGGCGAGAGTGAAAGAGGGCGGTTTTAGGGTGTGTAGTGGGCGGGGGCTGTTGCGGCTTGCCAACTGTCAGCCACCCTGATGAGACTAACTGACGCCGTCACAGACCCCCTTCCAGTCGCCTCCGCCATANGGCGGAAGGGGGGGGGGTAGATTATTAACTCCTCCGCCCAACAGCGCGGCATCCACGACTTCGTACGGGGTTGGGCGTAATAAATAGTTGGATTTCAACAAGGCTGGAAAACGCGTGTGTAATAGGCTGTCCCCGGTTGATTGGGCACTTTTGAAAGCCTTGTTTAAGATCTACTTGTATGCGTATTGTGTATTATTCCACCTATGTACGTGACATTGTCATGGGCTTGATCATTTTATTCGTGCGTCGGTTATGCAAAATTATGGAACCATCATAAAAATAACTATTTTAAAAATTCGCTGATTCTTACACTTATGTGTATTAGAAAAAAAAGAAAGAAAAACAAATAATTTAAGTGTTCACAAATGTTAACCTGACTCTTTTAATTCAACGTTGAGAAGTGGAACTATTTTCTCTCCGCCATTACCATTTTTACTGGGCGCGTGCCAGTCAGTGTGTCCGTTAAAATATATGCAAATAGGAGCAGCTACTTTTTTCAAGGGTCGATTTCGAAAATGCTCAGTTAATCGTGAACGGTCCGTAGAATGTACAGATACTCACTATAGTACTCTTTCGAAAGTATGTAAGTAAGTTGTAATCGAATATTGTCATTGCAGACGTGACTGAGGACTATTGCGTGGCACAGCTATAGAAAGGAATGCCTGATGTGCGGTAATGCATTAGCGGCATATAATATAAATGAAAAACGATAGTGCAGGGCCTTTATTTGCTTCAAAGCTGTGCCATATTGTGTCCCTTTAGTATTCGGTCAAACTCGCCAGCAGTAGGTACTGCAATGTGGCCGCCGCACATTCAATACCAACAGCCAAGATCGAAGCATGGCATGAGTACACCTCACGTACCATTCTGCGTTCCTAGTTACTACTGCCTTCAGATGGAGCGTAAGAGTTGTAATATAACATTGGAACAACAACAATTCGTCGTCTTCTATCATGTTAAGGGCTTATCTCAGAGGAACATTTCGTCATTAGTAAATATTCCTCAATGCGCGGTTTGTGACATCATAAAACGGCATGTAAATGAATATTTATTGAATCTCCACCACAGAAAGGGCGATCAAGAAAGATTAACGAACGACAGAGACGGTCTGTACTACGTAAAATAACATGTAATCAAAGATTAAGTGAACCGAAAATTACTGCAGAGTTACTTCAGGGATGTGGAATGCATGTGCACCCAGAAAATGTTCAAAGGGTAATCACATAGACTGAGTATAATGGCAGAGTTGCCAGGAAGAAACCATATGTAAGCAAAGTGCACGGGAATAGAAGACTTTGCTAAAGACAATGTCAAGAAGGAACAAGAGTGGTTGAATGACATGATATTCGTGGACGAAAGCAAGTTCAAAATCTTTCAGTCAGATGGCAGGGTTATGGTGTGGAGGAAACCGAACGAGCAGCTCCAAAAGAAGAATTTGCAGCCAACCGTAAAACACGGTGGCGGCCACGTTATAGTCTGGGGTTGCATATCCTCAGCTGAAGTCGGTGTTTATCGAAGATACAATGGAAGACTACTTAGCAATCCTTAAAGGCAGTTTGCATATAAGTACTGACAAATTGTGTGTTCTACAGACTTTCAAATTCTATCAGGACAACGATCCGAAACACAAGTCGCGTCTGGTGCGAGAATGGCTTCTATATAACTCAAACGTTTATCGAAATGCCACCCCAATGACCTGATTTAAAGCCTACTGAGAATCTGTGCGATGAACTTGACACCAGAGTGAAGAGGACACCGGTTACCTCGAAAGAAGAATTGAAGAGGAGACTGGCGGAAAAATGGAATCTCACAGATCAAGATTACACCAAGAAAATAATTTCCAACACGCAGACTCGTTTAAAAGACATGATCGGAACAAGGGGTATCCAACGAGGTACTGAAGGTGTTGAAGTCATGGTGCTTACGGTGCTTATTACTGTGGTGACCGAATATTAACGCGAGATGCATATCGCCCATTCGAAACTGTTCAGAAGACATATGCAATTATTTTTCACAGTTAGAAATCGGTTTTGTTAACATTTGTGATAGCGGATAATACACATAATGTCTGCAAACCATTTTCTTTATTAATTATTATTTAGTACTACAATTTTAGAAGGTCCTACAGTACACAGAGCAGTGGCCCAATAATGTCGTGAGCTACTGTATTTAATTCTGGCGTCAGTATACTATTTATATTTCACAGATTATTTCCTGAATATCATGCCATAGACAGGTGTGATAAACGAGGCACGAAGTGCCAGCGTGCATGCGTGGGAGATGGCCGTTAGCAATGCTAAGGTTAACTACACTCAGGTCAGGAACAAAACAAGATTTCTTATGGAAAAATTTGGCATAGGAGAAATTTTCACTGTAGTGTGAGCTGCTGTTCCAGAGAGGTCGCTTTTAAGATGGTGGTTAATGGAGAACTGATGTTTATCTGTGTGTAAAAGTTCGTGTTTGGCTCGAAGTGTGGTATATGCTTGCCCTAGAGAAAATTTTAATTATTCTCGTTTTGTAACTATCAATGCACCCTCCAATGGTGTTATTAAACAGTATAAATACAGCTGTGTTTGGCTTTGGAAGCTTTTTTTCAATAGAAAAATTTTACGAATTTAAGTGCAAAATAAAAAATGTTAAGAACGAAGTTTACTGTTTAAGATCTAATGCAAGAGAAATTGGAAGATTTTACACAATTATATTAATTTTATGAAAATTGCAATTATCACATTTCCTTACATGCCATACGGGAAAATCTGGTACACGTTGTTATGGTGTGATCAGTCCTTAGCTGAACGGCCTGCCTGATCACACCTTCAAACATTAAACCAGGGCACGAGCGTGATTGCAACACCACCGAGCAGGAAGAAGACAGTTGCAGAAATCCCCTCCACTGGCCAGTAAACGGGGCCGCAAAAACAACGCGCCCGATATAGGCCACCGTAACACCCGGAACAGCGTCTTTTGTCGTCGACCCGAGCAGAGAGAAGACCACGGAAGATGGGTGTGTCCGGCCGTCGTTAACAGTCTCGTAGAATCAGCTTCCGGCAACATTAACAAGGTGATGACTTTCCAGTTGGATTATAATAAAATGGTGTGAGGTAAATATGATTAATAATCATCTTGGTATTCAATTTAAAGCTCCCCCGAGCAATAGTATCATAAATAGTAATTGAATAATCCTAATGTTAATAAACCTCGTCTTATACTGTTGTGCTCTACCTAGTCATGATTCATTATTGAGCTACGCCCTCAGCAACTTTCACGTACGAATGGCTGAAAAGCAAGTTCGCAACAACGTGCGACACCAGTGCACACTTGTGGCGAAAATGTTAATTTGCCAAACTACCAGAAGCATTGAGCTTACCAACGCCACGGGCGGTGTGCCGTTTAGTAATCCCGGCGTCGTGGCCGGCAGAGCATCGTGCATTTGCAGTGGAAGCTTATTTCAAGATATAACGAGTCTTCTGTCGCAGTCCAGAGGACGTTTCCCCGCCATTTCGGCCTGCAGCGTCGCGGCAAGGTGTCTGATCGCCGCACGATGCTTGTAAGGGTTACAGTTACGCAACATCGGATGAAGAGGCAACGCAGAAAAGACTGGTCGTCCGCCTAACGTCGTGTGTTGGAGGGTTTCGCCTGCGGCTTGGAGGAATGTATTACCTACCCTTGACAATGGATGCCTGCCTGGCACGGTGTTCAAGAAATAACTCGCGAAACGTAAATGCTATACTTACAATAAGTATCGGTGATAGTGTTACGTACAGTTCACTATCACTCGCGTTTTCCTGCCTTGTTGAAGACCTATCGGCATTTCGTGATTACTTCAAACTTTTTTTTTAAGTCCTCCTAAAGTTAAACTTTCAGTCTATTCCTCCGCGTTGTCCAAACAAACTCTAACCAAGTTTTAGAAAATAACACCAAAGGGGCAACGCATCACATTCGTGCGGACTGTGTTTAATAATATTTTTCGCGAGAACTATTTCTTACTAGGCAGATCTTTTTTATCTCTGTTTTCATTCATATTAGTTGTAAGCGAAACATTACATTTTATAGACGAAATATTACTAAAACTTAAGTTAAACCAAAAATAACATGCTTTTGTCTTAAGAGAAGCATAAAACGATTTTGATATGACATATTCAGGAAATAACCAAATAAATCATGCAATTGGGTTGTTTTCCAGAGGATAGTCTGTTCGCATTATCATCACGTTATTAAAAATTCAACCTTTGGAAAATTACCGAATGTATGAAATGTTCGGTTGTTCCCTAAAATGTAAATACATCACACCTATTAACATAAAAATATTTTATTTTCGTTAAATTAAAATTTTATTGTATTTTATTTATAAATTATATTTCAATTATACTTGATATAGATAAAAACGGAGAGAAAATAGATGGGTTGGTAATTCCTAGTAAGAAAAATGTTGTCATGCAAAATATTCTTAAACTAATTGCGCACAAATACGGCGCGTTGTCCCTTTGAAGTAATTTGCTAGACTTGGCTAAGCCTGGTTGGCATGCGGGCGGGGGAACAGCCAGGAAGAAGAACTTCAGCGGGGCTTCAGAAAAGTCGGAAGTAACCGCGAATGGATCACGACGTAAGATGGTAAGTGTCGCTGCTGAAATCCTGACAGAGGCGAGCTGCCGTCGGAGACATCTGCACGCCACGTCAGTGCCACGGCAGAGATAAGTACGCACTCAGTTGAAACGGCGTGGCGGTTACTTTGATGTGAGAGCAGCCGTTCTCAGATCGGCTGACCGATGTTCTGGAGCGGGTCCTGCATCCGACTGCGCTTCTGCACGGTGTCGAAGAGTCCCTATTGGCTGAGCTGCCACCCACAGTTGGCAAGTTAAGTTACCGCGCGCTGACTGGCGATCGGCGGTCCGACAAGTTGCCGGCCCCGGTGACGCCATTTTGCTGGCGTGTGCACCTGGAGTTCGCGGAATAAGCGGCCTTTTTTTCCTCCTTTATTCTTAAGGGGCCTCCCTAGTTCTCACGTGGGCATCATTCTAAGCCTTTCAGTTACAGATACATCTCTAATTTTAAGCGTTGCAAAAAACATTTTTTTTTGTTCGGAACTGTACTGTTAGCGATACGACTAAACTCATACATCGGGACCAATAAGAATCTGCCCGTGCTTTATCTGTCTGGCAGCAGCGGTTTATACGGCTACGGAATATAGTTTCTTCCCACGCGTAGGGAACCTTTCTCATTGGACGGTATGTTCTACTGTGTACAGTGCAGACCATTAAAGCCACTTCATATGCAACGTCCCATATACAGGACACTGTGACAGAAACAGTTGAACAGTTGTGTTTATTCTAATTTTTAAAAACTATTGAATATTTCAATGTAAAATTTATTTATGGCAGAAATTAAAGTCGATATTTTGTTGCCCATTCATAAATTTTGTTATTGAAACACAAATGTGGTCGTTGAAAATAATCAAAGTCGGCAAATATCTCTGTAAGTAGCCCTCTGTTTATTATCTTTATTTTCCTATAGAACAATGTCTTATACTATGCCGACTATGCCGTATCTTTTATGAACAGACCGCCGTATAAAAACCGTACAGAGTGTTTCTAAATTATACCGACAGACTTCGACTGCAGGTCAATCACGATAAAAGAAGTGCATGATTTTCGTAAAATAAGTCTCCGTAAGGAAACCTTAATTGTAAAATTTTCCGTAAATGATTTCGTTTACTTTATTTGCACGCCCCAGAACCATTAAAATTGTGATCTTAACAAGTCATTGGGCAAAAAATACGCCGTATAAATTTTTATGCGAGTAAATAGCAATGTTAAGTAGTGTCTAGAATTGTAACAGCATTTCGTTAAAATATAAATTAATAAGTGTTTTTGTTGACCGGCATCCTTGTTTTTTTTTTATCGTTCTGCAGTGATACGCGCGATTTCCCAACGCGTAAAGTTCCAGGGACATTGTCTGTGAAAGATACATTTTTTTTTTTTTTTTTTATCCGAACGAAGACTAGCCGTGATCTTCGAACGCGAGGCTCGTGGTAAGCTGTTTCGACTTCGGTTGTGAGGTCGCCGCGTGTAACTTCACTCTTCGCCCCTCGCCGCAAACGTCGCGAGGTGTGATTGATTACAGGTGCGTGTAGCGGCGAGTGTTAATAAAGCGGTGGCACGGCGCAGACATCGGTAAAAGATCCCATTTCGCAGTCACACCCGCTCTCGCATTAATCACGTCTCGCCCGGGAGCTAGGAAATCGAGTGACAGCCCCCCCCCC
>NQII01002404.1:186210-240771 GCA_002778355.1 Clitarchus hookeri | reverse complement strand
GGGGGGAGTTGATCGACCCACATCGCAGCCCCTCTGTCCCGACCATAGATTAAATATGAGGTAAACCGATTCTTCACCTTCTGCGCATGTATCCAACATTCAGCTACCCCAAACCAACACAATACCTGTCAGATTGACGTGTTTGTTTATATCTTAATTTTCAAAATGACGAGCACTTTTATGTAAATAAAATACTTTTTCCTATTTGGATTTAAGGTCTGCCTACCTGGAGCTCTAACTGCGTTGTAGTGCGTTTTAAATCCGCATATTTTTTTTTTTTTTTTACGAAACCACTAAACGCGTTTCCTTTTTGCCGATGTACGAAGAGAAAACACTCTTCAGGATGATACTCCCAATAGATCAAGCACATTATAAATCTCGAGCCCTCTAACATAGTTAAAAACCGCTTTTCCACACTGCTGTATCTCACACTGGTTGGAAACACGCGAAACTAATATAGGGACGCAAATACCGCACGCCAGTTCAGCGCCTTGCGCATAGGAGTGGTGGGGCACTAGGTACGCGTGCCAATGTCGCCCTTATTGCTCGCTTATATCTGAGCCTCGAACGCGCTATAAAGCTCCAACTATGCGGCGCCCTCAATCAAACTGAATTACAAACTGGTAAGAGCACACATACAAACATATTATCAAAGCACTTGTTTACTAAGCAGTGTACCAACCTCAAATCCTATCTACGTCGTTTATGATAGTCGTGTTGGCAGAAAAGCAGTTCAGTGTTTGGACAAGGAAACTGGTTCTGCGCAGCTGGCAAGATCGCTCTGCCCCGTATTCACTGCGCGATCCCGACCGTAGAGGGGATGTAAGGAGTAGAGTGTGCGTGTAGATGCGTATAACCTGTAGCCGCGTCTCGACATTGGGCTGCTTCTTGTCAGTAGCACCATCAAAAGCAACGTTAACATGTTAGAATAGGTTAGAATCAGGACTGACAATCCACAAGACATGTGGGCACTGCTGCACCTTGAAGGGCTGGCGGATGGATTCCTCAACTAACGCAGCATAGGTGGCGAAGTTAGGTTATAGAATCTTATCACTCTACAGTTTATAATAGGGATATATGTAATGCTAAGAGAAACCGTTGCGCAGCGGTACTGTGAAGTATTCTTATTTACCTGAGCCCCATACATAGTACTGCAGTTCCGGAGAAGGGGTGGGTGGATACCTGGTTCTACATTTTCTCGCTGCATCACTCTGAGAGTCGTCGACCGCCACTGTAATAGATTACTGTTTATGCATCCTGGACCAGAATTTGTGAGCGAAATTCAAAGGATCAAGAGGGGACACAAAAGGAAGTGATTGATACAGGATACACAGGTTCGTAAACCTTTCCTTTTCCACACGTGTGACTGAGGTTACGGTGTCTGGTAGAAAGCAGTTAGTTGTCTATAAATATAATACAATTCCATGGTATTGAACTATTGACATCCAGTGGTGTGCGTAGCAAACAAGGAATGTATTACAGGTAGAATGGTATTTTATGTACTGCTCGGCCAAGTAAACTGTGCAACCAAGGAGGGGTGGGGGCAGAGCGCTAGCATAGCTACCGAGAGGGAACGATGAACTTTGAGTAGGGGATACCTTACGACTGTTACCCAACCACGTGAGTGTTTCTACATATGCGTGCACACAATCCCGGTGTTGATGTTAATTACATTAACCAGATTTATGTACGTGACATAACATGTTGCAATTAATGAGGATGTTATAAATCAACTGCTGTAGTCTCTCTTGCACAAGCACCCGTTTTATATTCAAGGAAGAAAATGAAGATTAAGTTGGGTGATGAAATATTGTTGTTTCGTAAAGTGGTTGGTACTACTGGCGGCATTCATGTTCTCGGTCATGTACAATTTTTTTATGCTACTTAAATAAAGTGTAAAATATTATTAATCCTTATTAATTACTTTTTTAAACTAATTTTCCCTTTAACACGCTCGAAAACAGATTTGACCTTGAACGTAGTTGCAAGACCGGAAGTTCTTATCAGTTTATCCGGATGTACTTCCGTTGATAATTTAACATGGTGGGTATGGGGCGGCCGGGTGCCGGCAACGCCTAAAGTTACGGAGCGTTGCCGCGGAGTTAGCATTGCGAGTTTAACTTTGGGCGTGTTCACACGTGCTTGTGAAGCGAATTAGTTTTTCACCGTCAGTATGGGACGTGCACGTTATTATAAGAAGATATATTATTCAAGACCTGTTTCCCGTGATATTGGAGGTTTTAGAGGTGACTGCGACACCTGACACACACAGACGATTGATTCATCTAATCGGGGAAGGCGGAGGGGTGGGTGTAAATAGAGGAGGGAGTGAGCCGCATGGCCTCGTGCAGTTCACATATTTTACGGACGGAACTTGGCTTGGTCGGGTACAGGATCCACTGGGGATCCGGATTCTGAGGGGACCTGNGGGGGGGGGGGTGACCTGCCCAATTGCGCTCTCCCCCCACCAGAGTGATGCGCAAGTGTTACTCTGGTTAAACCCAGCGCTCATTGAAAGACAGTTCTCGCCCCCTCTCTACTAGCACTTTCATCCCATCATAATAAAGAGCATGATTCCTATCCGCGGTCTCCTGTAGCATTTTCTGTAAACATGATAATGCATGAAGCAATTTTTAATTATTTCCTGTCGAAAGGGTTTTTACGGTGACTACGCCGGTTTTTTCCCTTTCTCTTATAATTATAGTTTAGCTATAAGTACACTTAGGGAGGTTGTCATGGCCACAATCTGGCCATGGCAGCCCAATCCCCCTTTGCCGTGATGCATGTCTCCTTGCATGATACTCCCTTCCTTGTAGGCGTATGGGGCTTAGTCCTGAGACGCACTTAACTCCCGTCCCTACCGCGGGCTCAAATAACACTTAGTTTTAGAGTAGTTAGATAAAAAAAATTAAAATAAAAAATCGGTCGGGTAGTAGCCGCGCAAATGTCGCGTAGGAGGGATGGACATCGCTGCCGATGGAGCACTCCTGCTGTCTGCGTGAACTGCTGTGTGGGTCTCTCCGTACATAAGGCGCAAGTCGGCCAGTTCTGATATCATTAAGCCTGCTGTGTTTTCCCAACCAGCTGCAGGCACATCCCGACTTGCCAGCAGCCAAGGCCACTTCTGCGTACGCCTCCAATACGCCTTGAAAGATGCTTGTTGCACACCTGCTCTTCTGACCTCAATAGGGTTTCTAGATATTCGGAAAGGAGTATCAGTACATTGCTTTTTCGATTCATCCGAAATTAACTTACTTCTTGTACATGCCCAACAGAGGTACATTTAAAAAAACAAAATTTTCATGCTAATACATGTACCGAACAGGGCCAAATTGTACACATATTTAATTTTGAAAATACTGGTAGATTATATTCTATTTTTGCTCAGGAAAATACGTTTTCGGTTCCGTCTTTTGGGACTGTGAAAATCGAAGTATTTGAATTCCGAGAGTGTGCTTTGAAAATAATTAACATTCCTTCAGAGAATGCTACTGTCACTACTTTTTAATCGCATTTATTTTTGCTAAGTTGTGCAGTTAATCTTAAAAATCGTAACATTGAGCCTACTGTTACAGACAATAACAGCAGGCGGAACAAACTGAGCACAATCTGAATTGTTCTGGGTAAATCTGTGAATCTAACTACCCTGAATTCACCCGAACGTGACGGGGATAAGGGAAGGATTGAGACCCGGAGTCACTTATATCGATCACTTCAATTTGCGCCTAACTTCTTAGCCCTTGAGTTTGGAGCGCTAATTCTTCTCCACAGTGTTTTGAGATGTTTGTACACTTTCTCTAATCTAGTTTAAATGGAACCGTCTATTTAAGTAGGCCAAAGTATTTAATTCGTGTTAAATTGTGGATCTGTTGGATAAACCAANTTTAAATGGAACCGTCTATTTAAGTAGGCCAAAGTATTTAATTCGTGTTAAATTGTGGATCTGTTGGATAAACCAAGTGTGAACGAAGACAATAATGAATACTGACCACGTGATTTTTGACATTTCTGAAGGCGATGTGTATGCCAGTTCTGAAGACGTGCGCAAAATACGAAAATCGGTCTACCTCATCTGCAATATACTTTACAGTCGTAGGCGGAGCCATTCGCTCGGATGTTAAGGATCAGCGAAGCAAGCGCCCGTGACCTATGGTAATGATCCATCCTACCATTCGCTTGGAATGATTTCGGAAAAAACCACACAAAACAGAATTAAGGATGGCCGGGAATCGAGTCCGGGTCTTTCGGAATGCTCATTGAATGTATTTCTACTCCGAAATGTCACTTGTTGGAGCCACGAGCAAACGCAAACAATTGCAGAACTAATTTTGGTCGTGACAGTGTTACATTTTCACTCGATCTACACGTGAATAAAATTACCGCCGTCGAGTAGATTTCGCCTATGGCGGAAGGATAAAAATTGAGCAGAAGAAATAAACCTGGGCATGGCACGTTTAACATTGAACAACCAATAATATCGTTCATTCAACGCCGTACTAGCGACAGATCGTAACAACACTCCAAAGTCTTCGGAACAGCTGTTTCAAGCCATGAAGTCGATTTAGTCTAACGGTAGATTAAATTACGTTTTTTCCATTTCATTCTTACCGGAACGAAAAATNAAGCCATGAAGTCGATTTAGTCTAACGGTAGATTAAATTACGTTTTTTCCATTTCATTCTTACCGGAACGAAAAATTTTTGAAGTTACCCATTATATGTCCTTTAACAAACGGGTAAAATAAATTATTAGAGTTTATTTATGACTCGGTTATAATAACTGGCAACCAAAGTTACAAATAGTTAAATACCGTCTCAGAGTTAGTGAGTAAAGCGAAACGAAACGTTTTCTTCGAATTTATAAACACTAGCTTATGTATGACCTTAGCAAGACTCCAGTTTCACTTCAAAACAAATTATACAGTTTTTTATGGTTTTAAATTACTTTTTTGAATTATGGACTAAAATCATAACACATTCCTTATCTTCTGCAGATACATCAAATCTGCNATGGACTAAAATCATAACATATTCCTTATCTTCTGCAGATACATCGAATCTGCTAGGTTTTTGAACTGTGAATGTTAAGGTACATGCAATAAAAAATATGTACTGATAAGTACTAGACTTTTATCCCGTNAAGCCATGAAGTCGATTTAGTCTAACGGTAGATTAAATTACGTTTTTTCCATTTCATTCTTACCGGAACGAAAAATGTTTGAAGTTACCCATTATATAGTACTCTATCTCTTTATATGTCCTTTAACAAACGGGTAAAATAAATTATTAGAGTTTATTTATGACTCGGTTATAATAACTGGCAACCAAAGTTACAAATAGTTAAATACCGTCTCAGAGTTAGTGAGTAAAGCGAAACGAAACGTTTTCTTCGAATTTATAAACACTAGCTTATGTATGACCTTAGCAAGACTCCAGTTTCACTTCAAAACAAATTATACAGTTTTTTATGGTTTTAAATTACTTTTTTGAATTATGGACTAAAATCATAACACATTCCTTATCTTCTGCAGATACATCAAATCTGCGAGGTTTTTGAACTGTGAATGTTAAGGTACATGCAATAAAAAATATGTACTGATAAGTACTAGACTTTTATCCCGTGNAGGTTTTTGAACTGTGAATGTTAAGGTACATGCAATAAAAAATATGTACTGATAAGTACTAGACTTTTATCCCGTGTGGTAAAAGCAAATGTATGTACGCATTGACAGACTTTGACTTTACGTTTTATAAGAACTTTAAATTACTTGAAAAGAGTTTGTGCTCAGCTGATGTTACTTTAATCGCAAACAGAAAAATAATTTTAATTTTATGAAAACACGGGATTAATTTCTACCATGTAACAGTTCTCAATATTTATTCAGGGGAAAAAACAGTTGCAGGATAACTGGAATGTTTTTTGCTGAAGTAACGTGGACGCCTGCAGATCATTACTGCCAGTATCTCATTAGAGTAATGGAAAGCAAAATAAAAATTCAGGCCCGCCATTCCATGAGCGAGTTCTCTGTTATAAAAAAAGTATGTCTTGGTGATTTTTTATTATTTTCTCGAAAAACTACTTACTCGCGCACACGAAAACTCTCGCTTTCTATCTCTTTTATTCTCCTGCCGGGAGGAGTATAAGTTTATATAATCGCAAGTGAAAGAAATACTTTTTTCAATTGCCTGTAACTGTTTACCCTGAAAACCAAGAAAAGGGATGATGTGCACGTAATAAGCTCTGACGAATCCATCATCTATATAACAGAGCTACCAAAACGAAACAAATAGAATATCCATGCTTGAAAATAATGCAATGCAAATAATTAATGGCACTGTGTGTCGTGTGCTGAGAAAGAATATTATATGAAATTAATAAAAAATGTTACTGCTGAAACATGGTAGGTGAAGCTTTAGGTGCAGACCGAGAATTCATTTTATCTTTATTAATAGGTCTTACGTCATATTATTTCAAAATATTTTTTGCTTAATTTTAACGAGTGCAGAGTCACAAACTACTTGCAGCACTTCAAGAGAAACAATTTTATTCAAATAATGTTATATACACACACATTGTATATACATGTGTATACATACACACACGTAAGTTGCGTGCTCTTACTAACAACACTTATAGATACACATTGGGCGAGTATAGATTTCTCGACTGCAGTATTTTCTAGAGTGTATTTTCTACTACGACGGAANTTATAGATACACATTGGGCGAGTATAGATTTCTCGACTGCAGTATTTTCTAGAGTGTATTTTCTACTACGACGGAAAAGATTAAAATAGGATTTCTCATTAAATATTTAAGTGAAAACATCGAGGTAGAGAATTTTGGACGTAGTTATTAAAGCCGCATTACACATTTATTTGTATGTTATTCCACAAAGCGGATTTGTGTTCGACTCAGGAGCCGCAGGCGTTCTTACTGGCTTATGTCACGAATATAAATCTGTGTACTTTTAAGTATGCAGGCGTCCTAATATTTTCTCATATCTGCATGTTATATCTGCACCNTTGTAGATACACATTGGGCGAGTATAGATTTCTCGACTGCAGTATTTTCTAGAGTGTATTTTCTACTACGACGGAAGAGATTAAAATAGGATTTTTCATTAAATATTTAAGTGAAAACATCGAGGTAGAGAATTTTGGACGTAGTTATTAAAGCCGCATTACACATTTATTTGTATGTTATTCCACAAAGCGGATTTGTGTTCGACTCAGGAGCCGCAGGCGTTCTTACTGGCTTATGTCGCGAATATAAATCTGTGTACTTTTAAGTATGCAGGCGTCCTAATATTTTCTCATATCTGCATGTTATATCTGCACCNACGAATATAAATCTGTGTACTTTTAAGTATGCAGGCGTCCTAATATTTTCTCATATCTGCATGTTATATCTGCACCTGAACCGCCAAGGAAATTATTTGTGCCGAAACACAAATAATATACATATAAATTCGGTCAACAACTAATATATTTTGCCAATAATTTACATTGAAACAAACGTAGCACCTTAGATTATTTTGACATGAAACTTGGCAATAAATAAGCAATTTGAACAATAATTTCTTTCTTCCTAGATCCACACAAAATGATTTAAAACTTGACATGAATGTAATACATTACTCTCAAAACTGAAATTACACAACTTGAGTAAAGTTTATTTAAAACAATTATTAATTCNCATGAATGTAATACATTACTCTCAAAACTGAAATTACACAACTTGAGTAAAGTTTATTTAAAACAATTATTAATTCCGAAGTAAATTAAGGCAATATATGACTAGACTCACTATAAGAGTAATTAGAGTGTAGGGCATATGTACGAGTCCTATAAAGCCTCGTTCTCATAAAACCAACACCTTAAAATTATCATTAAAAAACATTTTATAAAAAAATGTAATTTCGGCGGAGGCAGTTAAATGACCCATCAAAGCTCCTACCGAATAAAATATTACTGAACGAGAGCACAATTAAAAATGTTGACAAGGCCCAATGCGAGAGTCCTAGACACAAAGTATTAATATATATATATATATATATATATATATATTCTTGGGTAGGAAACAAGAATACCACAACACGCTAGAAACAGGCAAAACACAGCAACGCTAGGTTTTAGTTAAAGCCGAAACGAAATTTAAACTGACAACCGAGATCACAATTTTGAAAAGAAAAAAAAATATTAAAAAAAAATTGGGTTTCCCATGGCCGAGTTTGGCCATGAAAAAACCTCCCTAATGTACTTATAGTTAACAAACTACATCTAGAATAGAAAGGGAAAAACCGGCACAGACACCGTAAAAACCGTTTCGACAGGAAAGAATTAAAAATTGTTGCATGCATTATTAGAAAATGCTACAGAAGAAAGATAGGTGGGTACCATGCTATTTATTATTGGGAGAGGAGAAACTAGTAGAGAGGGGCATCTTTCAGAAGGAGTACGAGCCGTGCAACGACTTAAATAAACTGGCAAGATCATAAAAAAAAAAATTATGACGCACAAGCGGAGGGGAAAACGAGGGAGAAAGGCAGGAGTTGCGAGTCGAGCATAGAGCACGCCACCGCACAGAGTTGCAACCGAGGAAGACGACTTGCGCGACGAGCGCTAGCGTCGCAGTATAGTATATACATCTCAACATAGCTACTTGGGTTCAAATTTCTAGCCACAAAACAAAAAACTTTTGCAACATTCCCAGAATGTAAGTACCCTTTGCTACTGTGCGTAAGTTATTGTTCACTCAAATCAATAACATAATAGCACAGTTGTCAAATCAAGAGGCGCGACTCTCGAATGGAAACGTCAAATATTCGGGAGCGTTCAATAATTTTTGTCTAGACTTAAATTAGCCTAAGTAATAATTTTTATTTCACGTGACAATAATAACACTTATTATAACAAAAAAAAAATTATAACTTGTACCGATGAAAATGAAACCTTTTATTTCAGTTATATAGTCTACTAGCTGTGCCCGCGGCTCCGCTCGCGTGGACTACAGAATTATTGTTTAGTAGTTATAGTTTTTTTTATGTCTTTTTATTCTACACAATTCTTTACTGCATGATATTGTTCCATCTTTAACGGTTTAGACAGCGTATTGCAAGAGAGCGCGCTGGCGGCAAACTTTTTTCCGACTTGATTCACTATTACAGTTTGTATATCAGTAGAAGGGAAATGCCGAATCCAGCGCGGGAAAAAGTTGCTTAAATTGGAAGGTACCCCCCTGGGGCTCTAAATTACTTTTTGAAATTGATTTCGTCACTAAATGAAAAATGATTTCGGCACTAAATGAAAAATGATTTCGCCACTAAATGATTTTGATGGAAATGCCGATCCGAGCTGCGCAAAAAAGTTGCGTCACAAATTGTGTTAAGTTTTTTNAAAACACAGCAACGCTAGGTTTTAGTTAAAGCCGAAACGAAATTTAAACTGACAACCGAGATCACAATTTTGAAAAAAAAAAAAAAAAAAAAATTGGGTTTCCCATGGCCGAGTTTGGCCATGAAAAAACCTCCCTAATGTACTTATAGTTAACTAACTACATCTATAATAGAAAGGGAAAAACCGGCACAGACACCGTAAAAACCGTTTCGACAGGAAAGAATTAAAAATTGTTGCATGCATTATTAGAAAATGCTACAGAAGAAAGGNTTGCATGCATTATTAGAAAATGCTACAGAAGAAAGATAGGTGGGTACCATGCTATTTATTATTGGGAGAGGAGAAACTAGTAGAGAGGGGCATCTTTCAGAAGGAGTACGAGCCGTGCAACGACTTAAATAAACTGGCAAGATCATAAAAAAAAAAATTATGACGCACAAGCGGAGGGGAAAACGAGGGAGAAAGGCAGGAGTTGCGAGTCGAGCATAGAGCACGCCACCGCACAGAGTTGCAACCGAGGAAGACGACTTGCGCGACGAGCGCTAGCGTCGCAGTATAGTATATACATCTCAACATAGCTACTTGGGTTCAAATTTCTAGCCACAAAACAAAAAACTTTTGCAACATTCCCAGAATGTAAGTACCCTTTGCTACTGTGCGTAAGTTACTGTTCACTCAAATCAATAACATAATAGCACAGTTGTCAAATCAAGAGGCGCGACTCTAGAATGGAAACGTCAAATATTCGGGAGCGTTCAATAATTTTTGTCTAGACTTAAATTAGCCTAAGTAATAATTTTTATTTCACGTGACAATAATAACACTTATTATAACAAAAAAAAAGTATAACTTGTACCGATGAAAATGAAACCTTTTATTTCAGTTATATAGTCTACTAGCTGTGCCCGCGGCTCCGCTCNAATTTAGAGCCCCAGGGGGGTACCTTCCAATTTAAGCAACTTTTTCCCGCGCTGGATTCGGCATTTCCCTTCTACTTAAATCTTTTTAGATATTTTCTCGCTATGAAAAGGAGCCAACATCACCTTTCAGACCTCCAACTATTTCTGTGCAAGAAATTACTTCGATCTGTTGCTCGGTTGCNCTTTTTAGATATTTTCTCGCTATAAAAAGGAGCCAACATCACCTTTCAGACCTCCAACTATTTCTGTGCAAGAAATTACTTCGATCTGTTGCTCGGTTGCGACGTTGCATTGTTATTCCGTTTGTGTACTTTTCCATTTTCCAATAAGAATTTTCCCGAGAGAATGAGGAATTTTCTCGGGATAAAAAAAGTCTGTCACTTCCCGGCCCTCCATCTATCTCTGTACAAAAATTCACGTTTATCCGTTGCTCCGTTACGACGTGAAAGTAGGAGAAAAAAACAAACAAACAAACACACACACTTTCGCATTTATAATATTTGTTAGGACTCGCAGTATCTTCGCACTTTTTTTAATCAAACCTTTGAAAAACCAATCCATGTACGACGTGTTTTGTTGTCTCGTTAATATTTCATGTATCACAAGCGTTTTATACCTATGTTAACATAAACGTATATAATTTTTTGGTTAAATTAATTCCTTACTCATATTCTATACTTTTCATTTACAATTAATATGGATAAAAAAAAGAGGGGAATTGTGTGTGTTGGCAATTCGTAGTAGGAAATAGTTTTCGTGCAAACTATTGTCAAACTGAGTGCGCACGAACACGGTGGGTTGTCCCTTTGGTGAAATCCTCTAGACTTACGTAAGGTTTAGTTACATCAGGTGGAGGAGTAGCTGGCAAGGGCTTCAGAACAGTTGGAAGCAACCATGAATGGACTGTAAAGAATATTTCAAAAAGACAATAACAATGAATCGTAATTATTATTTAATTTTTATCTGTTATTTTTAAGGGCGTATTTTCACCTGGGTGGACGTACACACATTTATCTGCAAGCGGGCGTGTTTTTAACCATATTAATAAAGTGTGCTCAAGAGTAAAATGTTACCGAGAATCAAAAATTACCCCAAAAGCATGAGGCAGGAGAATGGAAAGGGGTGAAACAAAAATCGCCAATGACAAGTTCGAAAACTCTTTTCGTAACCGAGGCGTTTCGGAACGCACGACGCTGTAACGGAACAAGGAATGCGCGAAGGAGGCGAAAATGTGCGATCCCCGGAAGAGAGCAATTCGTTTCATTTCCCGGATGTGCAAAGGCAAAGCCCGCCGGCGCGAAGATCTACCACCGACAAAATTAATATATTTTTCCACGTCGGAGGTGGCTTTAAATGAATTTTTTTATATATATATATATATATTTCGCGTACTGCTGGCTTCGCGAGCCGGGGGTGGCGCCGGCAGAAGGTGAAGTAATGGGGAAGTGCGAATCACATTTCTAATAACACCGCCCCTGCAGACGTAGACAGGAAGGAGTCGGAGTTGGCACTCGCTCTTGGAAGTGTCAGGCGCACTCGTTGCGAAGCCCAGAAGCAAGTTGCTCAAGACACGCTTCCCCGGACGGCAGAGACAAAAGTAAGGAAGGCACTGGGGAAAGAAAAGGGGACAGAAGTAGACGTGTTTCTCTGAGGAAAAGTATTGTTCGAGCCAACCCAACACTTGTTTCTATACGACCAAACAAATAAGCAGTTACTCTTAACAAAATATTTTATTGACTAAAAAAAAAATCTGAAATGCTACANCTATACGACCAAACAAATAAGCAGTTACTCTTAACAAAATATTTTATTGACTAAAAAAAAAATCTGAAATGCTACATAACGTATTTTGTTCAGATAACAGAATGTACACTTGGACTGATGAAACCGTTTAGTTGTGCCAACAAAATCTCAGTNGAACGTATTTTGTTCAGATAACAGAATGTACACTTGGACTGATGAAACCGTTTAGTTGTGCCAACAAAATCTCAGTGGCAACGAAATGTTTGTTTGATTCGACTGTACACACTTGTTGGCACGAACGAACGTTTCTCTCGGTGAGTGAGGTGTAAATACTGCGACAAGACTTTACTTCTTTTTTCAAATCCTCAACATTCAATTCACATGAATTTCCTAAAATATCTCTGAGATACTTACAAAAACATGAATGAAAACGAGAGGAGCCTGAACAAAATGAACAACGTTTCGGTGGAAATTAATACGAAAATCTGTCTAGAGATACATCGGCAGTCAAAAACTTCCTACGTGTAGAAAGGCTAGAAGAATTGAAATATATTAGGTTATTAATGTCGTTCAGAATTTGCGACACTGATACAACTTCGATGATATGGTTAGTGGAGTGCAACGATGGGTCTAACTCGTTGATAAAAAGCACTAAATGAGAATTAGTTTTTGAACTTTTTTTACACGCCACAATCCAGAACTCGCCGTGCGGAAACCTTCATTTCCTGTGCATGTTACTGTGTGTCTCAAATGTCCTCGAGACACAGCACAACTCTGTCGAGGCGAGACCTGCCCTTCGTGTTATCTGACTGTGGCCTTGAATAAAGGTGTCCTGGACTAAAATGTCACCAGTAACAAATGACTCTCTCAATGAGAGCCCCTTAAACAAGGAAGCCCTTTACGAGTTATATTGGTCTATCTATGCAGTCTCAATACTCTTCAGAAATACTTTCCACTCGCTGACGCTATAATGATCAACACTCTTTCAACAAAATGTCCTTACACTGTACGGCAAGTGTCCTGTCAAAATTATTTCACTTAGAGGACATTTATTCACACCAATCCTCGTAGGCATTGAACTTACGATGAAAGCAATACGTCTGTGAAAAAATGATTTGCTCATAAACCAGGCGGTAACCATAGCATAACTGAATATGGTGACAAAGTTAACACTTTCCATCAGTATCACTAGTATGGCAAATCACTTCAGACGCATCCATTATCAGTATAGCCAGTACATACTCCTGTAATAAGAAATGAGCATGCACTGAACACAAAAATGCTCCGCATATTAAAACCATTGCGCTCGCAAAATTCGCAACAAAAAAAACGACAGTAAAACGTAATGTTCTCTTATCTTTTCTCCCAGAGCAAAAAGTGTTCAAATTAACCATGATATACTTTACCTGATGTGAATATTGTATCCCCATTTCATGCAAGGGCTTATCAGGAGCACTGTACGGACTTTATGGGACACTATACCCTTTTAGTAATAAAAACCTTCCAGCCAGATTAGCTTTATGGTTCATGAGATAGATATACGGATGGAGGAGTAATTGAAAATTCGCATAGGAGATCTCGTAGCTCCCTTACATAACGGAGTGTAAAGTTATGGGATACGTTGCTTTAAGCATCAGAAAATACTTTTAAAGGGCAGGTAACCATCTTTTCCCATATAAAAAGGTAGATTAAATTAATCCAACTTTTCATCTGTAACAACCTACAAAGAAAAAATACAAATAAAATTAAAAAAATGAAACAAAATTATAGATAGTCACGTATCACTTCGGAAAATGCCTACAGTTTCCTTAACTACATAATTCAAACATATAGATGGATAGGCTGATAGATACCAAATTTTATTGTCAATACTTTTTTATTCGTTCATTATGTCACCTTCATTAACTCAATAATAGTGTGAATTATCGAATTCTAGCCAACATACAGAAACTAATTTATTCTTTGTTTGTAAAGTATGTTATGACAAAAGAACTTCCGGAAAGCGGACCTTCGTAACATTTTCCGCAGGTAATTTACCACTAGCATCCTCACCAGACACGTTCCACACGTGAGGTTACAGATTTCAACTTCGCAAGATGCAATACAACACTGAACCCCCAGTCGTATGTGTAGCGATCACTTAGCACCTCGCCGCCAATATTTTACCACAAAAAAAATTCGTTTAAAACAACCTGGTTTGGAAATAAATCCCATATCTCTTGCCTTTCTGCAAGCAGCAAACTAATACTGTGACCACAAAAATGGTGGGAATCCTGTGTTTTGAAACTCATACTACAACAGCCCATTAAATATCTGGGAAGTGTGGTCTCACAAAATAAAATAGATACCTACAACGCATTTAAGTTAAACAAGAAACCATTAAAAAAATTACCTTAGAATTTCAAGTACGAATCAAAGATTGTCCATAGTCCCGATAAGTACACATTATGGTACGTGTGAATACATATATACCTATCTGACGACTGTTCAAGTACAACATGTCACGTTTCTAGTGGTGTTAATGTGTCGAACAATAACAAACGAAACAGCTGTTTTGTTAGCTGTCTCGTAATTGTGTATCGTAGTCATCACCAGTGCTACTGTTGTTATACCATAATCCATTCACGTTTACTTCAAATTTTTCTGAAGCACTGTTAAAGTTCTACTTCCATGATATAACTCCGCCTCGTGCAAACAAATCTTAACCGAGTATAGAAAATTATAATGAAGGGACAACGCACCGCATTCGTGCGCCCTCAGTGTAATAATATTTCGCTTCAGAAATATGTCTTACTTGGCATTACCAGCATGCCTATTTTCTCCCTGCTTCTATTCAAATTAACTATTACTGAGTAAAAGTTAAATTGAATAAAAAAATAAATTATTTTTATGTTAACAGAAGTAAAACGCTTGTGATAATTTACATATTTAATAAACAACCAAACACGTCATACGTGGGGTGATTTTTCAAAGTTAGATTCATAAAGTGTGAAGAAACCGCAAATAGACTGTACCATGTCGACAGTGGCGGGAAACTTCTCTCTTTAGTCGTCAGTTTTTAACGCTTGACACAGAGACCAAGTGAAAAATTAATGTTCGCAAAATTGTCGGCATTGCTGCTGGAATAAAAGTGTCTGGGCGAAAAATTTACTCAACAAACCGTGAAAAAGAGCTGTCTTGTTACTTTTTTACGTAGTCCCCTTTTCTTGTTTCGGCCCTTTTTAACACAATTACTGCGGTGTTAAACACGAAATTTAGAAACCTTTTTCCAGCTGCACTCACGGCTGTTTTATCATTAGGGTCCGGGAATCCTGCATACTTAGTGTCAAAAATTAAGAGGTGCCCCTTAAACTTCCAAAAAAAAAATTATTATAAAATCTGCTTGATTGCCGACATTTAACTTCGCCTGTTCCGAATACCTGACTAGAAAATAAAATATATCACCCTTTAGGGTCGGTGCTGTAGTAACTAAACATGTGTTTTGAAAGGCAAGTAGACATATCCGCCCTATCGACTGTTATTGACGCGTAAACAAAGAATTGAAAAATACGTGAAATTAATGCATCTACATTCAAATAACTGAAGATCACAAATCTTTAAATTTTGAAACAAATAATTCGGCCTCAAAGGTAAATAATAACAAGACTAATAAATAGATGCGCAGATATCATTCGTTAAAATATATAATGCTCTTAAAAGATGCTAGAGGGACGTATCTGAGTTCGTGAGGGATGGATGTCTTTATAATAATTAAAATAACTAAATGTTATTTTAATTTAATAATACAGCTATTATTTACAACATTAAAATATTTGTCTCCACTATTACTATTTTTATTTCTCAGTGAGCGCAATATTTAATGTCAATGTCAACTATAATTAAAGTCCTTCTCAATGTCTCTGTTTGGTTATGGTCAATTAACTCGCACTCATCATTAACACATGTTCAGACTTTTTGTTGCTATCATTTGAAATGTCTTTTACACTCACGTATCCAGTTCAATAGTCCCGCATGCCATTCGCACTCTTCACTTCACCGATGCTCGCTGTTGCACATTTTACTCCCACTGGTCACTGCCGTCGCCACTCGTTGCGCTTCTAGCTCGTCGTCTATCGGTTAAGATCGCACAATCACCCAGACTCCTGACTCTCATAAACTCCCAACTTGGAGGCCCGTAGTGCTTAAATACTATCGCTGGCCTTGATCTGGAAGCTTCGCCGCACCGCTAGTCGCGCTGAGAGAAACTCTGCCATTAAACTAGAGCATTCTTCAGATAAACGTAGAAATTCAATCTGTTGAAGGTCAGGAGCGTGCGAGCAGCAAAAATTCTTAGCACGGAGGCAGGCGGAATAATGCTCTGCGACACGCCTTTATAACTTAAGATCCTGGTAGAATTATCGCTCGCCTGTCATACAAACATTCCTTCATAACTCGCCACCCGCTATCACATCAATACTCTTGTCTTCTATTAGGGGCCACGGTAGCTGAGCGGTTAGCCTGCTCGCCTCCCCACCAAGGCAAACCGGGTTCAATCCCCGGCCGGTTCACTCCAAATTTTCTCAAGTGGGAATTGTGCCGGACGATGCCGCTGGTCGGCGGGTTTTCTCGGGGATCTTCAGTTTCCCCATCCTTTATTTCCGGCTCTGCTCCATACTCACCTCACTTCACCCTCATCGGCCCAAATATCTTCACTCACTCTGTCCTCTATCGCCCGCGCGGTACAAAGCAGCGAGAGCCTAAAAATAAGTAGGTGTTTACAAGTAAATTAAATGCATAAATTCGACAAAAATATCAGTATAAAATTACGTCATCATACTTTAATATATAATTATACATTCTAGAATATTTTTCTTTTGTGAAGTCGTATTCTACACATTTCGGTATTTTATTATAATTTTTTTTCCAAGAAAATGGGGGTTTTTTCGTTAAAATAAATAAACTAGTAATTACTGGAGTATAGTGTATTATTTGTTATATAATAACACCTCATTCGTCTCCTGTATATCTTGAAAAAGAACACGGGTGATAATTAAATAAGGAGCGATGAAGTTAGTATGTTGCAGCACAGTCCTAGAATTGATGGCCACAGTTCCCTGAGGTTCGTTAGACGATGCAATATAGGTGTACCGCTACACTGAGAAGTTTATATTGCAGTTCCCACAAGTACAGTTTCCCCTGTTACGCTAATGAAGTCTGAGTGTAATTTTGCCCTCTCGGGAGCTCATGAGAGTTTAGGATCCTCCACTTCTCTGAATGGCATGGGTTGAAGAGTTAACTTAGATAAAACCTGCCGTTCCTGCTTTTCTACCATGGGGGAAAGTGCACGTATTTGACATTAAAAGTCACACTTAAATAATAGGAAAATTCTCCCTTACCGATAACATGTGGAAAACAGGAGTTTAATATTCTTTTAGCGTCTATATCAGCTTGTTGAAACGCTGTCGATGTAAGCACGTTCTGCGCATGAAGCGGCCTGGAATTGGTGAGCGAGTGAAGGGATTTGGGCGGCTGTAAACAGCGAGGTCTTGATAGCCGATGAGGGTGAAGTGAGGGAAATATGGGTGGGGGAAACGGAAGATCCCCGAGAAAACCCGCCGACCAGCGGCATCGTCCGGCACAATTCCCACTTGAGAAAATCCTGAGTGAACCGGCCGGGGATTGAACCCAGTTCGCCTTGATGGGAGGCGAACAGTCTAACCGATCAGCCACAGTGGCCCCCTTGGCATTGGTGATAAATAAAAGGCCCCCCAGAGACAAACANGCGAACAGTCTAACCGATCAGCCACAGTGGCCCCCTTGGCATTGGTGATAAATAAAAGGCCCCCCAGAGACAAACAAATTATGGCGAATTAGACGGCTGGCAGTATCATCGCAGAGATTGTTTGTCTTCGCGCCGAACTTGAGGCATACACGCTGCAGGGTGGTAGGTGTCTTCCTAAGGCAAACGCCTCGTCAGGTATGAATCGATGAAGTGCTAAGGTCGACGCCGACCAGCGTACGTACAGCGGTATCGCCTCTATGATCATGGCGCTCAACTGGAGTGCACGTCTATCCGTCGACGACTTGCTTCAACGACATTTCAAGCGATGACGCTATAATTTTATTGGACGCGACTCTGTAGCGAACTTCAATTTCGCCTCTATCGTAGTTTCGTATGTGTCCGGTTCGTATGTGTCGAGATGCAGCAGTCTGGAAAAGCCGGTTTAAGCAATGTCTGAGGGCATGAAAATAATGTTTAATGTCTTAAAAGTACCGCTCCGTCATCGTCTGCAATATAATTTATTTTCTTAGGTAAACCTACTGGAGGCCATGTTTGATAGTTTCGTCAAAAAGCGCATTTTTANAGATTATGGCGAATTAGACGGCTGGCAGTATCATCGCAGAGATTGTTTGTCTTCGCGCCGAACTTGAGGCATACACGCTGCAGGGTGGTAGGTGTCTTCCTAAGGCAAACGCCTCGTCAGGTATCAATCGATGAAGTGCTAAGGTCGACGCCGACCAGCGTACGTACAGCGGTATCGCCTCTATGATCATGGCGCTCAACTGGAGTGCACGTCTATCCGTCGACGACTTGCCTCAACGACACTTCAAGCGATGACGCTATAATTTTATTGGACGCGACTCTCTAAAGCGAACTTCAATGTCGCCTCTATCGTAGTTTCGTATGTGTCCGGTTCGTATGTGTCGAGATGCAGCAGTCTGGAAAAGCCGGTTTAAGCAATGTCTGAGGGCATGAAAATAATGCTTGATGTCTTAAAAGTACCGCTCCGTCATCGTCTGCAATATAATTTATTTTCTTAGGTAAACCTACTGGAGGCCATGTTTGATAGTTTCGTCAAAAAGCGCATTTTTAAAACACGCTGTATCGCATTTCAAGTTTCGAGTAGGCGACCGCCTTAAGGAAAACAGTGTACATCTAACATACAGTACTGTAGCCTNAGTAGGCGACCGCCTTAAGGAAAACAGTGTACATCTAACATACAGTAATGTAGCCTTAATTTTCGGTTCCGCGTTCACAGACTATGGATTGAACATATTTTCAGTCTAGAACTTTCGAACCACTTGCAGTGCAATAATTTAGACGCACGGTCGTGTGATTGGAGCGTAGTAAAAATACGCTAGGAAAGAGGTGAGAATAATGACATGCATTGCTTGTTGCTGCGTATCAGTTTTGTGAATAGAAATGAGGGAAAAGCAATCGGGATTTATGCAAAAAAAATAACATACTATCATGATCCCATGTTAGAAGTGGTATACTTGCGACCTAGGAAAATGGAGTATTTGGCTTATAGGCTGGGATATTAGGGATAATTTAAGACCTTATTCCAAGAGTGAATGTTCGTCATGCAACAAACATTTTACCCAATTTTTTTTTTTTTTTACCTTGCTTTGTGAGAGTGCGGTCCTAAGGTGGTCTGTACAAATATATACATTTTTCTGGCTGTTTTCTTCCTTTGGCGGTGTGTAGCGTGTTTTGGCGAGGAGGGGGAGTGGGTGTTGTGCAGGCCTAGAATAGGCGTGGTTTATAGCACTGGAAGGGCGGGTGGGTCTGTAGTGTGTAGGGGATGTTCCCGGAGCCAATTTCATTCCGACGTCTTGAAATCCCAAGGTTCCGGCTTCAAGTACAGGATAAATCACGGAAGTGTATGCCGGTTTTTTTTTTTAAGGAAATTAAATTTTTAAGACACTGCTCCGTCACCCGATAAGCTTTTGGCATAAAGTCAGGAANTCTCCCCCTTCCTTTTAATTTAGATGTTAGCATTGGCGTTGTTTCCATGCTCCTCGTATTTTTTGCTTTTACGTAATTGTTTGATGAGCATGGCTTCCTAGAGTGTCACTCAAGGTTATACACAGTATAAATAATTACTACACATAGCTTTCTCCTTCGTAATTCACCAATGCATGGGATATCAAATAAGCTGAAATCTCTTCGGTCATTTTGAGGTTTCCCCAAAATGCGAGCACATCCGTTAAAAGTGCGCCTGAAATATGCTTTGTTCGTGCTCANCATTGGCGTAGTTTCCATGCTCCTCGTATTTTTTGCTTTTACGTAATTGCTTGATGAGCATGGCTTCCTAGAGTGTCACTCAAGGTTATACATAGTATAAATAATTACTACACATAGCTTTCTCCTTCGTAATTCACCAATGCATAGGATATCAAATAAGCTGAAATCTCTTTGGTCATTTTGAGGTTTCCCCAAAATGCGAGCACATCCGTTAAAAGTGCGCCTGAAATATGCTTTGTTCGTGCTCATGAACGTTTCACTATTGTGTGAATATTCTGACGTAAAGTAGGTATTTAAGTTTCCACGTTACCCGTATTGTCCGTATAAGTTATTCTAATTTATTTTATGTGGTATTTTTCTCGGGCTGTCTCCTTAACAATGAATAAAACTTTTTAGCGTCTAACAACTTATCTACTGTGAAGAACGTCTAGTTTATTATTTATGTCCTCTACTGTTCAGCATGCCTTACTAAAGTCAAAGGTACCGTGATTAATTCCCAGCTACTACTGAACAGGGGTAAGAGGGCAACGGTGGAGAGGGGTGTGACTCGAGTGCCAGTGAAGATGTTGGGAAGGGAAGAACAGCGGGTAGGGGAAATGCAGTACCGTTAGCTATCTGGGCGAGCACGTGTACACAAGTCGACATAAATGCATGCAACTTATATACTTCAGCCCACACGGAAGCATCAACATGGCAACGCGAATTAGCTAGCACTGTGCTACAACCTGGTCACTACGGCACCCGAGACCCGAAGACGAGCCATATGCTGGAGAAGGAAGGTGCAAGTAAGAGAAGAAAGAACAGAGATAATGGCGTTCCTTTGTGTAGTTCGCACATTTATCAGATGCGCACTTGACTTGATAGAGTATTAGGATGCTGTTATCGCAGATGTGAAGAATTTGCTTTCCATGTTCAGGTTGGATGATGAGTTGCCGTTTCGGTGTCATTCTATGGTAGGCATCAGCAAATCATTACACAATCATCTTGCCTCGTACACTTCGGAAGTCTGGAATCATCTTTATAATGAAGGGGTATACAAAGGAAACTTGTTTATTAAATATTGTGTATAGGATATTCACGGTAAAATGAGAACTTTTTGAAACACTCTCATTTGGAAAAATTGTCAATAAATATATTTTATTGTAATCTTAGACGTCAATTTTCGAGTACGGTGAAATATATACACTGGGTTTATTACTTACATGGGAATATTTATTTTAAAAAGTGGTGCATGGATAAAAAAAATGGCTGATAGGAAAAAAGTAACTAGGACGTCAGAAGTGCTCATTTTACCGTGAGCAGGCTACAAAACCNAAATCATTACACAATCATCTTGCCTCGTACACTTCGGAAGTCTGGAATCATCTTTATAATGAAGGGGTATACAAAGAAAACTTGTTTATTAAATATTGTGTATAGGATATTCACGGTAAAATGAGAACTTTTTGAAACCCTCTCATTTGGAANAAAACTTGTTTATTAAATATTGTGTATAGGATATTCACGGTAAAATGAGAACTTTTTGAAACCCTCTCATTTGGAAAAATTGTCAATAAATATATTTTATTGTAATCTTAGACGTCAATTTTCGAGTTCGGTGAAATATATACACTGGGTTTATTACTTACATGAGAATATTTATTTTAAAAAGTGGTGCATGGATAAAAAAATGGCTGATAGGAAAAAAGTAACTAGGACGTCAGAAGTGCTCATTTTACCGTGAGCAGGCTACAACACCCGTCGCTACTTCGCGCTACAACTCGCTCGTGGTGTTTGTGTTGGTTACAGGGGAACGTGTGGCATGCTGTTAATCTGCAGACGACAGACGCAGAGCGAGGACTTGCCCTGCAGGGTCGACCAACCAACGCCGCAGACGCCAACGGGCGGCGACGGCTAAAGGAAGGTTCATTGCAACATTCCAGAGGCGCGCAGATCCGCAAGTTCGCGGACAACCGGTCCCGGGATCAAGAAGCAGCATCGTGCAGTCCCAACTGCCAGCGCAGTCTGAGAGGAGGAATTCCCCTGGCTTAACGCGGCCACACGAGGACAGCATACAAGGATTACAATCACGTCAGAGTTAAGTGAATTTCGTTCTGGCCCGAACCAGGGGATGGACAGACTGCGTTCATTTCCACGGACCATTCGTCTTCAATCAAAGTTACATATATCCAAGTATTAAAAGAGCTGAAGTGTGGAGAGATTTTGGGCAGCTCTTAACAACGGGGTCTTGAGAGCCGATGAGGGTGAATCGAGGTGAGTGTGGAGCAGCGCCGGAACGCAAGAGCGGGGAAAATAGGAAATCCCCGAGAAAACCTGCCGACCAGCGGTTTCGTCTGGCACTATTCCCAAGTGTGAAAGTCCAGGAGCGACACCACTGGGAATCGAAACCGGTTCGCCTTGTTGGGAGGTGAGCCCCTAGCCGCTGCACCACTGCGGCCCCCGCATTGAAAGAAGAAAAACTTATTGTAAATATATAGTTTCAGGAATATCATGATTTTAGGTTATTAGTACGCCGACGTAAGCAAAAAAATTAACGTTACTAACAGGATGAAGATTATAAATTTATTACAGAATGCATCATATATTCTTAAGGCTAGAAATATCGCGGCGTAANACCACTGGGAATCGAAACCGGTTCGCCTTGTTGGGAGGTGAGCCCCTAGCCGCTGCACCACTGCGGCCCCCGCATTAAAAGAAGAAAAACTGATTGGAAACATATAGTTTCAGGAATATCTTCACTTTAGGTTATTAGTACGCCGACGTAAGCAAAAAAAATGTACGTGACTAACAGGATGAAGATTATAAATTTATTACAGAATGCATCATATATTCTTAAGGCTAGAAATATCGCGGCGTAANTACTAACAGGATGAAGATTATAAATTTATTACAGAATGCATCATATATTCTTAAGGCTAGAAATATCGCGGCGTAACATCCGGAGAAGTTTTGCGTCCATCTCAAGTGAAACTTAAACTATGTTTACATTTGCAATGTTAAATTTTTAGTTTTTCTATCGTTTCGTTTTCTTACTAAAACACCGTTCGATATTTGGAAATCATTTAATACGTTCAGTACTTTGCAGCAGCATCGTATTGTTTGTTACGCTGGTGTTAATATGGTTAACCATAATTACAATATGCAATGTACCACTCGATGCTATAAACCGACGAAAAGCTGAGAGATTGTAATTCAGTTTATGGTTATTAACATTCCGTCTTTTTTTTTTAGTTATCCGGGAAGCAGGAAGAGACGATGAGGAAGGCTTATACACTAAATTATTTCTAATATATTCCTCAAAAACGGTAAACAAACGCATGTTATTAGACGGGATGTGAACCCAAGACTCCGACTGGCATTTGAACAATGAGTTTAGTCGATCGGAGACTTCAACACCGTGAGTAGCTATATGCTGTGTTTATATGTTCGGGGGCATATCGAAGCCATGATGCTGAAAACATTGACATCATACTTGTCGAAATACGATAAAACTATTATCTCTATAGCGTATAGAGGACTGGTTTAAAACATTAGATGTGACATTTCTTACTGATTTAAATGACGCTCTATATAAAACGATTTTGATATATAAGTAAGCAACTGTATTCTCGATGTGCTGGCGTAATAATATGGCCGTGGTTTCAAAAGTAGCTTCACCTACATCACAGCAAACCATCTCTTGAGTATTCGAAACTTCGATGCTCTAATACGTGTATTTTCGGACAATTTTAGCCGCGCTTACAACAAGCTGTTTTTACTTACTCGGGCTCTGCACGCCTTAAACATAACTGGAACAATTTCACTTAATATATATACTTAAAACATATATAGATTAAAATTAATAGCAACTGTCCTATTCAAAAGCACTAATTTTTAAACTGGCAATTTATATATATACACATATATACACACTATATATATGTGTATATATATTACACATATATATATGAATATACATGTACATACATGTACATGTACATACATGTATGTACATATACATATACATACATATATGTACATATACATANTATACATGTACATACATGTACATGTACATACATGTATGTACATATACATATACATACATATATGTACATATACATACATATATGTACATATACATATATGTATATATATACATACACACATCCTGTATATACACTAGTACAATGGTTTCGGCTGAGTAAACGACTGAACATATCACAGGACATAATATAGGCCNTAGTACAATGGTTTCGGCTGAGTAAACGACTGAACATATCACAGGACATAATATAGGCCTAAGACCCTCCACTTGACGATACTATATGTTGTGTGGCGGCGTACATGTAGGCCGTTATGACAGGGAATTAATACTCCAGGTAACTGCATGACGCTATCCCTCATGCAACCGTGTTGTGATACCTGCACACAGACGGTGTTTACCCGCACCAGCCTCGTATACGAGTTGGCAGTTACAGCTATTTCATAAAGTGGATTTACAACGCACACCTCATCCACGATCACGACACACAAAAGTCGATTCTTATATACAGAAGAGACATTTGGTAACTGTGGTATGGACACTGGTGTTGTTATACAATATCGATTACTACTGTAAACGCTACATTATTGCACGCATTACGGTGGTGTCCTCTGTTCTTTTAATACACATGCTCGGTACGCCACTATTCATTCCGCACTCTCTAGTATCTCGTTATGGAAATGGCACACGAGCAGATTTAGACGCCACAGTTACGTGCGTGTGTGTGTGTGTCTCTCTCTCTCTCTCTCTCTCTCTCTCTTTCCCTCTCTCTCTCTCTCTTTCCCTCTCCCTCTCTCTCTTTCCCTCTCCCTCTCTCTCTTTCCCTCTCCCTCTCTCTCTTTCCCTCTCTCTCTCTCTCTCTTTATCTCTCTCTCTCTTTATCTCTCTCTCTCTCTTTATCTCTCTCTCTTTATCTCTCTCTCTATCTATCTCTCTCTATCTCTCTCTCTATCTCTCTCTCTCTCTCACACACATTCACATTCGTTATAAGATGTGCGTGTTGCCCGCCTGCCAGGTTTTGACCATCATTCTTTTGCTCGTAAACGGTAAGGGCTAGTGTGTTTACACAAGGCAACCTTTTTCGTCAATTGGAACATGCGGATTCATATTCCTCAATAAGACTCCACGTATGCTACCGCTTCATGTCGAATAGTTCACAATAATAGTGGTAACCGTTATTATTTACATGAATTTATGTGTTGAGAGCGACAGGTGTTGTGGCATTTGTAGCTCATTTTGCACTTACACATTATCCAGAAACGCAGTGTTCCATCTCACATATTTTCTCCGATATCTGTAATTAGCTAGTGCGTTAGGTCCAACTTCAAAGACTTGTACCGCCCCTGGGGGTCGATTTAGACCATAGGTCGTATATATTATCTAATTATTTTTTCGTAATTAAAATGCAGTCCAAGTTTGTTGGTCAAATTTAGACATCCTGTATATATATATATATACACACATCATATATATATATACACATCCTATATATATGCATCCTATATATATATACACATCCTATATATACACATCCTATATATACACATCCTATATATACATATATATACACATATATACACACATCCTATATATATATACACACATCCTGTATATATACACACATCCTATATATATACACACATCCTATATATATATACACATCCTGTATATATGCACATCCTGTATATATACACATCCTGTANTATATATATGCATCCTATATATATATACACATCCTATATATACACATCCTGTATATATACACATCCTGTATATATACACATCCTGTATATATACACATCCTGTATATATACACATCCTGTATATATATATATATATATATATATATAATTTGAAATAAAACTTATAGCGTTTTTCAGACGGTACAACGTTTGCACACAAAACATGAACATGCCAGTTAAACTATCGAAAGTGATATTTACGGAAATATTTATCAGCTCGTTTCCAATACACGTTCGTAAATAATTAATAGAAACCAGTTTTCTTACTTCAAATAATTATAAGTTGTCTGTCTTCTTTTATGCTTCATGGATTACAATAAATTGCACACATTTAGAGCAACGAACAAGTACACTGATTTTTCCACAGTAAAATGTCGACTACCGTTTTCTATTAAGACTTCCTGTTTATTGCGCCGATGATGTAGGTCCTACGTATTGGTTTTAATTTCTTAAATAAGCCAGAACACATTCTGCTATATGTTCTTGAATTATCAGTTTTATACATCATATAAATTATAAAACCTTTTGTTGACTTTTATATATATTTACGTTAAATAACAATAAATAATTCTTGGTTTCATTTCTCATGTCATCAATAACATTGAAATCCGATCACATAGAGTATAAGGTATTATTTTCCGAATATATGTATGTGTTTGACAGATTTTAAGCTCTAACAAAATCTGCTCGGGTAGCACCCAGTTTAGAATCGGATTTTCCCATGCGTGATTCCTCCCCCAACCCTCTTCCACCATTTCCTTACGAAGTATAATATTGGCGATAACAATTTGCAGAAGATTTCTCGCATCTGCGTTGTTGGTTGAAAAAAAACATTTAACTGAATCGGACGTAAGCTCATTAGCCTATACGCAGTTTTCCTCGTTATTCGCGCGGGGGACTAATCGGCGGATGCCTGATGGAGAAGAAGTGGCGGAAAATTGGTTGTTTTTCCTTTCCCGCGCGCTAATTCCGTCCTCCATGCATCAACAGATTGCTCGTAGCAGCGAGAGAGCGCGTAAATCACGTCATCTGATTCTAAATCGATTTTAATCGCCCTCGCTCGACGGGCCAACCGGAACAGGGGAGAAAAAATATCCTTCCGCGTGTCGCCTTCCCCACGCTGCAGGCTATTCGCGGTAAACTGAGCACTTTTGAAAGTCCTGCTCAAGATCTACTTGCATGCACATTGTGTATTCTTCCGCCATATGTAACATTAGTGTTGCCAAGGGTCTGATCACTTTATTCGTGCGTCGTACAAGTGTAACTGTGAAATTGTGAATGAGTGAAGAGATTTGGGTGGCTCTTAACAGCGAGGTCTTGAGAGCCGACGAGGGTGATTGAGGTGAGAATGGAGCAGCGCTGAAATGAAATGGCGGGAGAAACGGGAGATCCCCGAGAAAACCCACCGACCAGCGGCATCGTCCGGTACGATTCTCACATGCGAAAATTTGGGAGTGACCCGGACGGAGATTGAACCCAGTTCGCCTTGGTGGGAGGCTAGCAGGCTAACCGCTCAGCTACCGCGGCCCCTTAAATCAGGATATAGTTGAGTACATAAATATGTCACTAATACAGGCAAGTCTTAATCTTTTATGCACAAAAATGCAGAAATTAGTAAAATAAATTCAGCGTCCACAGATTTACACATCACGCTGATAATGATACCGTTAAAATCTCTCAAAAACAATTGCTTTGCCCAAGTACTTTACGGGATGCAGGTCTTAATTAAATAAAAGGTTTAATAATAATATTATAATTTATTTACAAACACTACGAATAAATTACGGTCGACTTTATCTCTCGCAATAAATTGCAATCACTTGCTATTTACAAATAACGTTCAAATGATCGTCCATCGTCTCTCAGAAATTAATGCAATCAAATAACTAAAATCAGTCCCAATAAACAGTGTATCAACCACTATTGAATGATTTTGTGAATGACATGTCTACATTTGAAAGTTCCAATATTTACAATAAAGTCCGTATCACACGTACGTATAGTCCTACTTTAATTCAGTCGAGGTTCCACCAGTCCGGAATGGTGTAGAGCGGTCCAAGTGTCCCCGTGCCCACTGGCTCTCTACTTGTCAGATATCACGCCCTTTCGTCCGCCGTTGTCTCGCATATTCCGCCGACTTACGTCCTCCCCGCTGATGTCCCTCGGTGCACCAGACATACCCGAATACCACACTTCAGCCAGATAGCCACCACAAAAACTCTCTCCTCTCAGACTGCGGAGGGGAGGGGAGAAGTTGTTGTGTGGTCGGCCCTAGCCCAGAAATATTTTTGTGTTGCGCCTAGGGTGGAGATTACCAGGAAGTTCAATCAGTATCCCGACGCAGCAGACTTCTCCAGAAGGAGAATGGGAGGACAGTGACGCCTGCCCAGGTAATTGTCAATCATCCCGCCCTCCAGGCGACGTAAGGGCTGTCAGGTATTGGTGACTCACCTCCCCCACCACGGCGGGACCCTTCGCGCTGGCGTACCTGGCGCGGAGGAGGGGGGAGTAACAATACGTTTAAACAGGGGGAGTACTTTTTCAGCTATATCGCCAATTTATTTTTAGCGCGCCAGTCAGTTCATCCTTCAAAATACATGTATTTAGGGACAAGGATTTTTTTCCAAGGTTGATTCCAGGCCGTCAGCCGTCTATATATATAGAATATATCTTAACTATTGTAACAAACTTTAGGAGGTGATTCCTAAGATCAAAACAAGCAAAGACGGTCCTATCATCGTACGTCCAACAAAAAGGCGTTTCGCATTGTGGTAACATGTATCACTACCGCCACTTACTTTGGTGTTGATTTTCGTTTGGAGACGAATGTACCACCCCACGAATGCATTACGACACAAGAGATAGCGTAGTCTTTGCGATTGTACACCGAAGAGCCCAAAAAACTGGTACACCTGCCTAATATCGTTCTTACACTTGCTCTCGAAACAGTTAAATGCGTGGGAAACTTCCCAATTCTGTATAGTAGCGACTCTATACATTACATATTTGTAGCCAGATGTGTGGTATTATTTCCCTACGATATATGGATNTTCTGTATAGTAGCGACTCTATACATTACATATTTGTAGCCAGATGTGTGGTATTATTTCCCTACGATATATGGATAAAAAAAACTTTTGTATCAGTTTAGGAGGTTTACCAGAATTTTTGTTATTAAGAGTGTGCACTGTGAATACGACGTTAATATATGGGTACAACTCTTCTTATTTGGCTGCGAACTTAAATGGGAAAGCGCCAATCAGTGTGTCCGTTAAAATGAACGTTGTTAAGGGTAGCTATTTTTTCATAGGTTGATTTGAAAAGAACCCAGTTTACCGTGAACCTTCTATGCAATTTTGGTGTCATCTACCCTTCCCCCACCCTTCTCTCTTCAACCCCGTTCAACTAATATTTAGTGTGAAGATATATATTTTGTTAAGTGATATCGATGAAGTCTGATATTTTCTGAAATAATAAACTCGTCTTGTAGAATCTAATTTTTTTAATTAAAAAAGTGATTGCCGCTTGTTATAGCTAGGTCGTGAACGCAAGACCTTATAAAAAAAGAGGACCGCTGGCGACTAAAAAGTAATATTATGACAGTAAAAGTTTATAATATTGAGGTACCGAATCCATACACCAAGCAGCGCTCACCGTTATAGCAGTTTGTGCTCTTGCTGCGCAAGCAGAACTTGCAACCCGCTCAGCACAGGTAAAAAATAAAAAAAGTAAAAAAAACAAGGTTTCTGCATGTAACACAGCAAGCCAATGTTTGCTGGACGCAAACAAAATGTTAATCGCTACGTCGCCCATGCAAGCGTGTAATTGGGCACTCAACTTCCTTGTTCGCCCCACGGATTCCCAGCTAAACGCTAAAATTAAACCCTCGCAGCACAGGTCCGGCGAGTGCGATATTTGTACATTAACTCTGCTCCTACGGAAATTAAAAATACTTTAATAAAGGTAAGTCCACTATCCACTGCATTATCGAACCTAACAAGCCGGGAATTATAAAAAAAAATTTCTAGTGAACAGTTAACACATATCAAAAAGTAATTCAGCCAATAAATATAGGTAAACGACCGTACAATGTTTTGAAATATGAATGGTCTTGAAATCTTTTCGCGAAATTTCACTACCCCTAACCATGAAACATTCACTTGGAAAAATTAATTGGTGCCCGCAGGAATTGTCTCTGAAGGTGTAGGTGGGGCATGGAGGATTCGTCTCTCGCGTTGGTCCAGCGGAGAGACACTTCGGGAATTCCCGGGTCACCAGAGAGATTAGCGGATTTATAGAGAGTACGCGGGGGAAAAAGATTTAAAATAGAATCAGATGACTGATTACCTACAGTCGTTCGTAAGGACTGCGCTAATTATTTTGATTGTCTTGTCGGGAGTGACAAACACTCGCCAGAACTTCGAGTGACCAAGCAGACGTCGAAAGGCCTACACAAATTTCAATTTCTTGTTTTGTGCGTACCGAACACATTCCACAACTCTGAGTAATTACGAAGGCCAGTGACTTTTCGCGTAAAAATCGGAGCGCACAGTAGACTTCAATATTATATACACACACACACACCAGCTGTTGTTACACCTCCATTGGCTGCCGGTGCCGTGTCCATCTTTGACCAAGCCACTCAGGACTAAGTAACTCCGACACTGAATATTCGTGATTCGTGCGCAAACGGTTAACACGGGCCAGAACATTTTTTTAGCCAATCAAAGAAGCTGGACGACCATACAGTGCTTTGGACTTTATGATGTCTCAATCTTTTCGCGAAGTATCACTGCCCGTAGTAATTACCATGGGGGAAAAGTTGTAATCAAATGGGCAGTGACACGCTCAGTGTACGTTCGTGCGGACACGTAATGCAAACGAGTGACGACTTTTTGTCAATTTAAAATGCCAGTTGTGTGATCTCGAGAGGTGATGGGAAATCGTGAAAATTTAGTGAGCCAAAATATATTTTATAACACACTACCTATTTTATTCTTTCATGATTGGATGAACAAGGTTTTTACACGGCAGATCAATTACGAACGTTCTGCCTTGTAGTATCAGAACCCTCATTGGCCCAGTGAAATGGGTTAGTAGCTTCATACATGCGTGACAGCCATTAAGGTAAGAAAACTGTCGTGCATGTGTACAATGCGTTCAAACTTAGCTAACAGTAAACTTTTCCCGCGATGGACCATCATCTCTAGTGATCTGTTATAACTACGGACAGGAGAATTTCGCGTTTTAAACGACCTGTAGGCTAGACTCTATTGTCGCATATATTTTTGAGCCTAAGCTGCTTGCTAATTGGTTGTTACCGTAGCGAGTAGACAATCTTAAATCAGAGCAGGTGTCACGGGATTTGGTCCTTCTATGCTTGCCGGTCTTTTATTAACTCAGAGCTCACCTGACCGTGTCTAACAAACTGTGATCCAACTGCAAACAGAACAGAAATACGCATCTTTTTGAAGTCTAGCTTGTCGTAAAATGAATTCGCGAGATTTTCCAGTCCCTCCTTATACACTGAAGAGTAAAAAAAACTGGTATAGGCGTGCGTATGCAAATAACAGAGGTATGGAACCAATCAGAGTAACGCGATGCGGTCGGCAGCTAGATAGGTTACTGCTGCTACAATGGCAGGTTATCAAGATTTAAGTGAGTTTGAACATGGTGTTATAGTCAGCGCACGAGAGGTGAGACATATAGCATCTCCGAGGTAGCGATAACATTTGGATGTTCGCGTACGACCATTTCACGAGTGTACCGTGAATATCAGGAATCCGGTAAAACATCACATCTTCGACATCGCTGCGGCCGGAAAAAGTTCGTGAAAGAACAGGACAAACGACGACTGACGAGAATCATTAAACGTGACAGACGTGCAACCCTTTCTCAAATTGGCGCAGATTGGATTTGTGGACTGCCCTGCAGAATTCATGGTGTGAATTGCCTCCTGCATATCTTCAGACATTAGTCAAGTCCATGCCACGTCGTCTTGTGACACTTCTGAGTGCTCGCGCTGGAGGGGGGGACACGATATTAGACAGGTGTACCAGTTTTTTTGGCTCTTCAGTGTAAATCTCCCTGAGCCGGTCTGTGCCTAAGTGACTAAGGGAGTTTGGTGGATGCCGCAAGCATAGTGCGAAGGCGGGCGGCTCACAACTACTTCATCCTATACCTTGATGCTTCTTCACGTATATTCTTCGCTGAAACCAAACACAAACACCGAAAAATTCATTACTCAGTCAGTTCATCTGCAAAGAAGCCAAGGAAAGTGTAGACACTACTCAAAGCCTCAGCTTGTTGCAATAAAATATCAAGTAAATATCAGGTTATAAACGTGGATTTTACGATTAAACACAGTCGAAAATTTATTTACGTAAGAAACGATACGAAATTATTTTCGTTTAAATAATTTCGATTCTCGTTATATTTTGTAGAAATAAGTACAATAAACTGTCACGAACATTTCTTGCCTCGTTTCAGGATAAAGTTTAGTTGGCAAAAGCTAAGATTTTTTAACAGTTTCATAATGATATTCAAAACGATGCTAAATGTCACCTACCGAAGTACGTCAGGTGATAATAGAGCGATTTATGGGCTTTAAAATGCGTGCACTTGTTATAGTTGCACTATTTAATACCTGCAAATAATGTGCATTGGTGTCAATAAAAACACAAATGTTTGAGCCAGACAAGCTATGAATGCAGTGGTGGGAGGTAAAACAGCCAGAGATATTAAATGCGTATGATTAACTCTGGGGGGTAAATATCTGCAAATGACAGTGGCGTAGTACACATTATGTAGTGTAAAACATACTGTTCCATATTAAACAACATATTACAGTGTTATTACGGGCAACAAAAAGTTAAAATTATCTGTTCATAAAGCTATTAGAGAATTCATTATCCTGAATTACAAAACCAAACCATTTTTATATGAGGTACGTCTGGGATCATAAGGTAGCAATTACTAAATATTTCAGTATTTTAATTATCGCTGATACCACGGGACGTCCTAAAGAAGTGAGTGGTAAATATTTTCTAGCACAAATAACACTTGTATCTGACAGGTATAATTTTTTTTTGCAGTTATGAGTTGCCCTTCTTACTACTATTTGATCTCCCCTAAATATAAATTTTCCTTGCAAATAATACTTTAATACTCTTAATAAAAAAATATAAGTCGATCGAAAAAAAATTTATTTCAATGAAGACTTTCTTAAAAAAATCTGTTAATTTTCAATAATATACTCCTGAAATTAACATAGTCGTGAGTAAAGGTACTTACAAAAGATATTTATTTTTAGTGATGTAATTTTTTTCTTTTTGGGGATTATTGGAAGCAATTATATTCAGGATTAAACACCCCCTCAGTTTCTTATATTACGATTAAATTTATTAAATCAGACCGTGCTTGAGAATAGAGAGGTGAAAGAGAAGTTTATACCGCCGCGAACTCCAGCAGCACAATCAAGAGCAATAAGGCATCACTGGCCAGCAACATGTCGGAACTCCGTTGGCCAATCCGCCTGGTATCCTACTCGTTGGCCGGCAGCCCAGCCAATAGGGAACACTTGGCAGCAGGCAGTGGCCAATCATACAAGACACCCGTTCCCAGAGTCTCGTGCAGCGAGTCAGAGAACGGGTACGCCCAGGTCAAAGAAACCGCCATGCTGATTCACGTCTGTTTACTTTCCTGCTATAGAATGGAACTACGAGTGTATATAGGCTGTTTACGGTAAAGTGAGCACTTTCTGAGGCCCTCTCATTTGGAATCAGAGTCAATAAATATATTTTATTTTAACCTTGGACGTTAAGGCGCCCGTCTACCTGGCGCTTGAACTGCGTTGCAGTGTGTTCGAAATACACGTTTTTCAACGAAACTATTAAGCGTGCGTGCAACGTGCTGATCTACGAAAAGAACACACACTTCAGACGAGAGCTGTTAAGTACTTTCCAAATATCACGTACGTTAGAAACATCAATTCAGAGTACTCCAAAACCGCCAAAAAAACGGCCTTTACAAGGCGCTGTAGCTCAAAATGCACGCATCAGACACATACAAAACTACTATAGGCGCCTTCACTGAACCTTCCTTAAGACTTCCCACTAATAAAATAATATGGTCACTGCTGAAAGTCCCATAGGTACACGCAGCACGACGAGGACACTGCACGCCAGTTCAGAGCCTTGCGCTTAGCGGCGATGGCGTACTTGATGCGCGTGGCAGTGTCGCCCTTATCGCTCCCGCGCTTCTCGGCCTAANCCTAACTGCAGAGTGTGGTGGAATCTACACACTGTGGCAATCTACTTACATGGCAATATTAATTTTAAAAAGGAGGTTAAAGGGATAAAAAACGGCTGAAATTAAAAAGTTACTAGGGCCTCACTTTACCGTGAACATCCTATATACGGAGCGACGCCAGCCTCCAGAGACTTTTCTCAGGGGATTGCCGACGAACGCTGCGCGTCGACCGACGCAGACGCCGCCCCGCGGAGGGCCGTCGGCGGATCGCGTCCCGTCGCCCCGGGGAACAGATGATATTGAAAGCGGCATCTGTGACGTATTGGGAAACCGTGCCCGTGGGAGTAAGTTAGGGGGGGGGGATGAGGGTTTGTTCTCGGGAACGCCAATATAAATCTCTCCGTCCCCTTCCCGGGGCACTTGTCGCGTGTTTTATTCGGCGTTGGGACCGCGAATCCCCAGTGCTGTCTGTCTGTCTGGCTGACGACGTGTCTGGATGCTTCCACGAGCCGCAGTCACTCTCTCTCTCCCGTTCCGCTGACAATCAACTCCGGCGTCACGGAGCGAACGAGTATGCTCGGGCGAAAACGCGCGGCGGTTCCTCTGACGTGGACCTACCCACTCTCCGATTGGCTGCGCGAGAGTAGTATATACCGTTACTTCCAATTTTTCTGAAGCCCTGCGGAAGTTCTACTTCCAGGATATTCCTCCGCCTCACGCAAACAAAGCCCAAAAAAGTTAAGGTTAATTCCACCCAGGTTAGGAATAACACGTGATTTCTTACGGGAGAGTTTGGCACAGGGAAAATTCCCGCCGCTAGGTGCGCAGTGTTCCAAAAGGGTAAGTTTAAATTAAAATTTTAAGCTACGAGAATAATAAGAGAGAAAACTTTTACTAAGTTACGAAGTTTTTTTTATATTTTATTTAAGGTTATTACAATTATCATGTTTATTTAACATATAAAATAGAAAAAATCTGGTACACATGCGACACTAGCGCTTACCTAGTGGCGAAAATTTTTGGTTACCAAGCTTTTAACATTGAACTTACCAACCTGAATTGAAGTAACCTTAACCAAGTATAGGAAGTTACACCAAAGGCACAACGCGTCGGATTCGTGCGCACTCGATGTAATGTTATTTTGCATAAGAACTATTTCTTACGAGGCGTTATCTGCAGACCTATTTTCTCCCTGTTTTTGTACATATTAAATTATAAATGACCTATTATAATCTGTCTATAGATATAAGTAGGATTTCAATTTAATTATAAATAGGTACTTAAATGATAACACAAGTATAAAACTGTTGTATACGTGACATACTAATGAAACAACCAAGCACGTCCTATATAAGGTGTGAAGAAACTGCGAATATACTATACATCATGTGTATATTATACCAATTTTCGTATTTTAAAAATATATATATTTAAAAATTAAAATCTAAAATTATCTAACTAATTAAAATTAACTTTCCAACCAATTAAAATTAAAAGTGTTTTCCATATATCTAATGGTGAAGTTAGAAATATCTTCACCTTAATAAATTAAACCAGTTTTTTTGTTGAAACCATACAATCCATCAAACTTATAGAAAATAAATTTAAAAGTTCAATTTGTAAACTTGTGTTATGGGGACAAATATGAAATAAAATTACATATTAAAGTTACAAATTAAAGTTGTAGATACAATTTTATTAATACTTTAATTCCGCGACAAGGGATGACGCGACGCTGACATATATACCTTTTAATTTAAATGGTTTTGGAAAATTATTTTAAACAGTTAATTTAAAATGTTGTAATTTCCGTTGTTTGGATAAATATTTAAATTATATGAAAACTGGTCCAAGCTACACTCGATGTATAATACTCGCGAGGCTCTGATAACGGGCTCTGTGTCTGACTGACTACCTCGTTGCAACAGGGTGTCTTTAGTGACCACCAGACCACTATGCCACATGTATAAAACTTTCCCCCAACTCACCAGCCATGTCATTAATTATGCACATAAATTGGAGGCGAATTAAAATTATGAAGAGGGTGGCTGCAGAAAGTGAAAAAAAAATCAGTCTCCATTTTTATTTTTTATTTTCGGGCACTACTCTTTTTTTTTTCTCCTTCGCCCCAAAGAAAAATACAGTTTCCAAACAATTTCCTTTACAAAATATATGCAAATCTAAACATTTAAACATGTACACATTATAATTCCCAAATTAATTAAAAACAATATAATATTTAAGGGATACAATAAAAATTTGCCGTTAAAATAAATATATAGTTGCATAACTATGTGCGGTTACTTAACTGGTAAAAAATCCCCAATAAATTCTACATTTAAAAATGTACATGTCTCGAAGTGAGACCAACCACTTAAAGTGACCTCACTCCGAGTGTCCGCGGAAGCTTAGTTTGCCAGGGTATTTATAGCGAGGATTCCGCAACCGTCGTCCGCCCCAAAGCTGCGGAGAACATCTTCGAAACGGAGTACGATCGTCGTCCAATCCAATTCAAAGGCGGCGCTGACATCATAATGTGACTCCCCTCCCCCCCCCTCTTTTTCCACCACAGCCACCGCTATATGGAAGGAAATGCTGCGCGCTCAGTGTAGCTCCGGTCTTCGCCGAAACCACCAAGCACCAGCGTCACGGAGTCTAACGCTTCCTCGGGCTGACGTCGACGGGTAACGTCTTCAACAACGTAAGTACCCATGACCCAAGCCAGATAGTTGTGAGGTAGTGTAACTCCGTTACAGCGTAAAGCGAAAACAAAATCCCTTGTTGCCCTGAGCTGCCAGCTGGCAAGTTGTTTACGATGTGTTGATTGGCGAAAAGCGTTCGGACTTGTTGCTGGCCAGTGGCGCCATTTTGCTGGCGCGTGCGACTGGAATTCGCTGTGTAAGCCTCTGTTTTACCTCTGTATTCGTTGGTACTCTGTCATCAGCCTAAACTGTACCCCTGGAAGTATTTCAAGACCAGGCCGATTCAGATTTAAAATTTTATTTTACGTTCACTATAACACATTGCTTATTATTTTAGTTCTGATTTATAATTGATTTATAATTCATTTATTTTATGTTTTATTTAAAATTTTTGTGAAGTATTATAAATTAATTATTTAAATTTTAACAGAGTTGGTCTTCTCACGGTGTATAGAACCGTTTTCTTATTTACTTTTAGTGGATCTGAATAGAGTAGCATTTCAGAAACGTTACATGTATGCACAGAAGTATTTTCAGTTTCCCTAGTACGATAATGCCTAAAATTTATGTTATTACTGCAATTTCGATTCACTGTTAATTGAGCATTACATGCAAAAATAGTATTTCACACATCCTTTCTGGTTTGACAAAAATTCTTTGGATCCCGTATTATGTGCCACATTTCTCTCTCCTCTTCGCCGCGATTGCTGTGATGTGGTCGATCTTTCCTGTACACTGGACTCATGTTTTGCACCAAACGCCAGGAAATTTGCATTAAATTTTCTGCGTGTATTTTTTTCTGTGGTTTAAATTACATACAGTTCTTTGATGTGTCTCTGTAAATGTAGGGTTTTTGGTGTTTCGTCAAATTTTTGATGTGGTTTCATGGGTTTTTATGCGGTTTTTTAATTGATATCCCATCTCCGTTTGGGAGTTGACTAAGGCAATGGAGAAATTATTAAACTCTGAATGTAATTTTTGTAGGCTCATACATATACAATTTCCATTAAGCTAAAAAACAATCTAGGGATGATTATAAAAGTGGATGATTAATATTTTTATACGGAACTGTGAAATCTGAACGAAGGCCATAAATTTTTAAGAAATATTGCATAAAAAACCACCGCTAAAAAGCTGGTAAAATATAATTGGCACAGATCGTTACCAGATGCTGAAATAATATAATTATTATAAAGGAGATTAACTGTGGTTTAATTACAGAAAACAAATGTAGCCGATTTTCATGACGTTTAACAGTCTAAACATTATTTTTTTTTGGAAATGGTGTTCTCACAAGTGCTTTAAAGTTTCAGTTTCGTACCAAACGTTTATTTTATTAAAATTTAATTTACTAATTCAACACTACTGTAGCCTATCTCAGCTCAAAAGAAAAAATAAAGATTAAAATTTAATCTGCTAAAATTTTCCTTAAGTTGATATTTAAAAATTTTAGATTTTTACAAAAGAAACTGTAAAATTTAATTATAAAAATAATATTTACTAAGTGCAAGCCCTGTCTTGCATTCGCAAATTTTAAATATATACAGACAAAATTAAATATATTTTATTTTTGTAATAATGAAACTGACAGGGATAAAGAATCTGTTTTTATAATTTTACCCACTTAATAAAACATACTTTATATTGTATAACAAAATTATTATTTCGACGAAGCAACACCTACATTTTTAATTCCCAATGCATTTTGTGGTTATAAGAAAAACTTTACTTACAAAACACAAAATTGCTCGATTTACAGGAATTGTGTGCTTATACTGATTTTTATTATTATGACGAATATAAAATACAATTCTCTCTCATTAATGGTAAATCGAGTGTCCTAGTTGGTATGACAAAGACCAGTAGAACTAATGGTAAAACTAAATTTGCATTATTGCACATGCTTTATAAGTATGAATTCAACACACTTAAAAAAAAATTTATGGAAGATGTTTTCAAGATACAACACACTGCAAAAACAGAATTAAATGTATAGTTATGTATATACACAGTCGAATCACATTATTATGGCGACCTGCTAGAAGTGCCATCTGAGGCGCATAGCCCATGACGTATGGCCCGTGACGTGGGCTGGTGAAGCAGGTATATAATGTGACCGACAGGCTGGCTGTGCACATTGCGCTTCCTGCTGTCATGTGTAAGGAAGTGATTTAACCGAGCTGCAAAAAGGGATGATCATTGGCTTTCTGGCCAGGGGGAGGGGGCAGCATTTCGAAAACAGCGACGTTTGTAAACTGTTCACGTTTTAACAGTCTTGGGGTCACCCTAGTGTTACCCAATGGCTGTCCATTTAATGTATCTATTTCCAAGGGTGAGATTGTTGAAACGATTAAGCAGAACTATAATAAACTAGGCTTTTTACTAAGTGCCACGGTATTACATAATATATTAGATTTATTATAGGGCACACATTATACTGATTACTTTAAGTGCTCACTCAAGTAATGAGTATTTTAATACTATATCCTTCTCAGCACTAATTAAAGCCTCGCACCCTTCGGTGGATACTCACCACTGTTTGACTCGTCACACCATCAGCCCCTAATACGACGAGGGTTCTCCTCCTGTGTCACCTTAAAGCCTCGAAGTCTTTCCAGGGTCGCGTGGCGTTGAAATACCACACCCTTCTTGTCAAGCCTCCTTATATTTCGCCTCCTGGCCTAATTTCTCTCTCTTCATTTGGCAGCTCTGTTTGATGATGACATACAATCCCTCTTTAAACACTGCTCGTCCCTACAGCTCTGCCATTGTAACATCGTACCTGTGTGGTAAAGTTGTATCGTGAGTGGACGAATGGCACCATTGGGAATAACCAGCGTGTAAACTGCGGAGCTCCAGCGCGCCATTGATGTCCGAGGTGAACGTCAACTACGACGGTGCGTGAAGGCCAACCGACAGGCTACAGTGGAACAGCTCACCATGCAAATTAACTAGGGGCCAAACAAGAAATGTGTATATCGCAACAGTTCAGCCAACCCTTCTGCGAATGGGGCTCCAGATTATATGGAGGGTAACTGCACCCATGCTAACATAGGTTCATCGACGAAAACGACTGCAATTTGCTCGACAGTATGGCACCTGGACAACTACTGATTGGAATGGGTAGCCTTCTCCTACGAGTCACATTTTCAGCTGCATAGAATGGATGGACGTCAGTGTGTCCGGCGAGAAACATCGGAGAACAGACACCCTGCATTCATTGCTGGACGAACACAAGGCGGTGGGGGCAGTGTTATGGTCTGGGAAATGTTCTTGTGGTGTTCTCTAGGTCCCATCGTCTGTGTGGAAGGCACTCCTGATCGTTTTGGTTATTAATCCATCCTCGGCAATTATGTCCACCCGTACATGATGGGATCTTCCGTCACGATAATGCGCCTTGCCACACGGCTAGATGTGTCCGCATGTGGCTGAACGCACACTATCGGGACTTCAAAGTTCTTCCCTGGCTCCCAAACCGGTCGATCTCAATCCAATTGAACATCTGTGGGACCACCACAATCGTTGTGTTCGCCGTCTGACACTCTTTATCAGTTATGGGATGCACTGCAGACAGTATTGCATGGCTTCATATACCTGTGAAGACCTATCACAACCTGACTGAGTCACTGGCAGCTCGTCTAGCTGCTGTCCGTGCTGCGAAGGGCGGTTACTCTGGACACTAGCAGGTGGTCATTTTGATGTGATTCGACTGCGTATATTGGAAACCAAACATTGGCTGACGTAGAATGTTCCTACTAGTCTTAATTTTCATATTTATTCCCCCCTCGTCCCCTCCCCTTCCACCTGGCAAACCATATAGGAGCATATGTTTGATTCTCTTTAGGCTCCTATGCACCTGAAGTTGTTTTGCGCATTCAATGCCCAGAAGTGAGGTAGCAGTAAGGGCGTCACTAATACGCACGCCTAGCGCTCCATCGCCCTTATGCAAAAGACGTTGAACGAACTTGCAGCTTTCCACTTGTTTCGTTGGACTATGAAAATTATATCTGCTACAGTAGTGCTTAATTACATGCGATAAAAGCTCACAGATTTAACTACAAACATATAGTTGTACTTTTTCTGATAATCTCCGAAGGTAACTGCGCAGGAAGGCTCTAAAAATGCGATTTTTTTAAATCAATTTCACGAATTATTTTTACTTTAACCACAAACCGCTAAATGATTCACTTTACACCTGAAGTAATCACCAACTTGACGACAGCAAAGCAGTATAAACAGGCGCACCAGTTGCTCGTCCCACGACTGCCTGTAAGGGGCTGGCAGCTGTGCAGCCCATGTGCTCGCGAAGAGCGCGACCCTCCCCCTCCCAACTCATCCCTTCCACCGGCGTGCGCATGCGCTAGCGAGGCCGGACGGGGCTGCCTCCTCCGCAGCCCAGTCACGCCGTCCAGTCTAGCACGAGCGCTGTACAAGCTACATAAACACGCGTTGCTCGGTCGAGGTATCGGCCTATGGTAGTTGGCAAAGTAGAAAACTCGAAGCAATCATAATAAGGTTTATTTTAAATTGAGAGCAGCTGCGACATTAAACATTGTTTACTGTAATTCACAAATGATTCAGGGGGGTGGGGGGCTGCAGCCCTGCAGCCCTATAGCACGAACTGCCCCTGCCTCTTCCATAAGAAATGTCGTTTTGTTCTGAACCTGAGTAGAATAATACTTAGTCTCAGCAACCATGATTTATGTCACAGGCGAAGGGCTTCCTTTTTTATGAACAGTTTTCCGCTGTGTACAAGTATAGATTATAAAATTCACTTTCAGTGTAACATCTCATATATAGACCACTATGACAAATTGTTAAAAGATCGTATCCATAGACTCATTGCTAGTCTATTTGGGCGTGTGAGTTTACGTGCTGCCTCAGACAGGGTGGCTAGCGTCAGGAAAAACAGAGGAAACTTGGAAAAAAAATCAGAGAATTTTACATTTCAGGAAAATTCAAGAAAATATCAGGGAAGTTTATGTGCGGTCAGAGAATTTAGATGAAATGGTCAGTGATGTATTTGAGGAAAATCAAATAATGAATTCTAGAACGTTTGCTGCATGCCATCTAACGAATTTATTTTGCATTATTTTGGCTTATTCAACCTTTGTAGGAAGATTTTAAAGAGCAGATGCAATATCGTTGTTTTATGTGTAGTCTTAAATATTATTATGCATATTTACTTGGCCAATGTTTTTCTTGTTGATATAGCAGAAACTGGGATTTTAGGTGCCTAATATTTTACAAGTAACATGTTAACTAGAGTAGTAAGTTCCCAGTAAATTGCTGCATTTTGTAATGCCTTGTATTTGTATTGTGACTGTTTCTGGCAATCAGATTGCTAGTATTCTACCTCTGTCACCTTGTTATAACGAGTCAACTATGTATATACTTTATATTTCTTTATAGTATTACGTATGTATATATATATATATATATATTCGCTAATTAATAGAAAATCATCCATAAAAAGGGTATTTTATGGCCACCTATAAAATAAATTTGAAATTTTCTAAGAAATATTATAAACATGTTTTCTAATTATAACAGTGTATGTTGGTAGAGGAAAAGTAACAGGATACCTGGAAATGTCAGAGAAATATCTGGAAATTTATTTTAAGGATTGTGCTAGCTACCTTCTCTAGGATCCAGTAAATTCGGGAAAAAAAAAAAATTATATACATGTCGGTATTCATAAAACTACTTTTTTGTCTACATATACATTGGTCATTACAACACAGCTCAGCTAGAATGGCATTGCTGAGGTTCAAGTCAATCCAGCCATTTTACTGTACGCTGCAGCAATCCCTGAGGAGGAGGTTAATTCCCACGGAGAGACTAACAGAAACCCTGCACTGCGCAAGAAATGCCGAAGCGCGAGCGGAAGGATTAGAAGAATGGTTTGTTGTGAGAACCGAGCGTCGTTTTAATAATGAATGAGCTGTGGCGGTCCGGATTTTCTTCTCCGCTTTTGTTTTCTTCAGCTGTTTCGCCCGTCGCCCTTTGCAAAGTAGGGACGAGTGCCAGAATCACTTGAAAATGCCGGCCCACTGCGAACGTTCAGGAGTAGTCGTTACCGATGGCAATGAATTAAAAAACGGGCCTTCAATTGTTTACAATGGCCTGGCGGGATTTTCGCCAGTGAGGAATACGACATGGCAACGCCATAATTAAATACGCGTGGAGCGGGCGCCCACAGATTTATTGGCCCGAATTCACTAATATCGGGACTGTTAATTTCGCGTCGGCGATGTAGAACTCACCGCCGNTTAAAATGCCGGCCCACTGCGAAGGTTCGGGAGTAGTCGTTACCGATGGCAATGAATTAAAAAACGGGCCTTTTAATTGTTTACAATGGCCTGGCTGGATTTTCGCCAGTGAGGAATTCGACATGGCAACGCCATAATTAAATACGCGCGGGGCGGGCGCCCACGGATTTATTGGCCCGAATTCACTAATATCGGGACTGTTAATTTCGCGTCGGCGATGTAGAACTCACCGCCATGTGCCGGAAATGTTTATCAACGAAATGACTATACTGTACACTGAACGATAACCTTGCAAAGCTGTTAGGTGTTTGTAGGATCTCCCCGAAACTCAGTTCCGTTGTATACACCGTCCGACATTTCTGCTACGGAAATATACGGTTAAACACGTTATAGGGCAAAACACCCGTATTGTTCGTTCGCTTTATCTTCACGCTCTTTTAATCAAATCTTTGTAAAAAAAAAAAACACCCCAAACATGACGTGTTTGGTTGTTACGAAAATGCGCCATGTCTCTTGTTTTTTATTAAATTTAACTTTTACTTACATTTTATTCATAAATTATAATATTTCACTTATAATCCTTATGAATAAAATCAGGGAGAAAATAAGTAAATAAGTGTGTTGGTAATGCCTAGTACGAAATAGTTATCGCGCAAAATATTTTCTTTGTCACNCGTGTGCCGGAAATGTTTATCAACGAAAGGACTATATTGTACACTGAACGATCGCCTTGCAAAGCTGTTAGATGTTTGTAGGATCTCCCCGAAACTCAGTTCCGTTGTATACACCGTCCGACATTTCTGCTACGGAAATATACGGTTAAACACGTTATACGGCAAAACACACGTATTGTTCGTTCGCTTTATCTTCATGCTCTTTTAATCAAATCTTTGTAAAAAAAAACACCCCAAACATGACGTGTTTGGTTGTTACGAAAATGCGCCATGTCTCTTGTTTTTTATTAAATTTAACTTTTACTTACATTTTATTTATTAATTATAATATTTCACTTATAATCCTTATGAATAAAATCAGGGAGAAAATAAGCAAATAAGTGTGTTGGTAATGCCTAGTACGAAATAGTTATCGCGCAAAATATTTTCTTTGTCACGTTGGTGTAATTTTCTATTTGCTTGAAGCGGAGGAATAGCCTGAAAGTAGAACTTCAGCGGGGCTTCAGAAAAGTTGGACTATAATATTAAATTTGTAGCAAACATCGTTAAACGTGTCTGCGTAATAAATAATGTAACTTTTAGCTAAACTTTATTTTTATTATATTTGCATGCTTATTTTTTAGATACAGTTTTACAGCTTTATTTCTTTTTCAAAGCACGCGACTAAAATAAAGGATTAATTACTCTACTCTGAAAAATGTGTTGTATACAACCGCTAAATGATACGCCGATGTTAACGTGTTTAAATATTGGCCTTTGGCATTAGCGGAGATAGCGAATTTCCTAAGGTATACACTGGACGGCCAGTGTTTCACTACAGTGCGCATTCTAGACCCAGAAAATCTGAATGTTCATCTCGCAGTAAGACTATAAGTTCATTTACATTGTTATATACGTCATAGCTTTATCTTTAATGGGTTCTGCTAAAGAAATTTCTTTTATAACGTTTGGGCTGGGTTATGACAATTCCCTCACTAATCTTCTGTGTGTTTATGGCTTAATCGGGGTCCTGTGAAATTCTGAGGGTTTAGAAAAAACGGGTATCGGAGAAATAAATACTAATTAAATTATCTAACATTACATAATTAAAATTTAAATTGCCATTTTTAGAAAATCCTATGATTAAAAAAAAGCAATTTTCGTTCCCCAATTTAAACTTGAAGTTTAATTAATAATATTTAAACAATTTCAGGAACTTTTGTTTTGATGAAGGCTTTTTTAATTGTACTTATCAGATGAATTAGTACTTTAAGTGATTTTATATTATCTTTTACAGATAAAGATAGCTGTTGGCAAGATATATTAATGATCACTACAACTTGGTAATCTCAGGTGTACTCCTTTTTCCTCACATCACTCCTCTGGTTTTGCTCTAGTTTTAATCAAACCTAATTAGTTATTTCGATAGAGCTGAAACAAGACCAGTAACCCGCCACACTTCCTCGTCCTCACCAAATGGTTAAAATAAACCACATACAATATTGCGATTGTTTCCTCGTCATTGTGGCTTAAATACAGAAAATAAAATTTAGATATTTAGGTATGTTCTGATTTTCTAAAATTTCCAGTTCGAAGCGAATTCAACTATCCAGAGGACTTTGGCGAAACGTACATTGGGATATTTTATTGCAACACAATAAGTACAAGAAGATGTCTTCAAGGAATGATAAATAAATTAAAGCTAATGTTATGCTCGAAATTACACAACATTGCAGAGTAAAGTACAGTTTTATATTGAGAAAACTCACGTGTTTGATGTTTGACCTACTAGACGACTCTAAGGCGTTTTGGATGACTCTAATGCGTCTTCTTCAGATAATAAGGTTCTCGATTCTAATTTCAAGCTTGTCATTGCTTTGTGTCAACTTTATTGAAGTTTTGTTAACTTAGTATGTACAATCCCGTAGACCAAAGACGACGTAGACTGATATTCGTCATCACCGCATTCACGTAACATTGGCTAAAGAATTGCCGTAACAAAACTGTAAAAATTACATGTTCAAACAATAATGTTCCTTTTGTTTAAATAAGGATTTATAAAAAAAATCGCTATTTTATGGGGGGGGGGACATTTTACGTAACTTGATTACATCATATTTTACGTCAAAGCTTAGTCAAAAGTAGTGTTTTAGCATATAAAATTACTTATTAAATAAACATTGTACTAACTTTAGTGGAAGCCTCGTGATTTTGACAGATGTGTTGGAAGAAGCGAAGTTCGATGTTTATGAACGGAGATTGGTTACAGCACAACTGGCATATGCAATCTGTTTAGTAGACATGTGTACAAACTCGGGCACGTGAGTCGTGACCGGAAAAGAGGCAGATTGATACGGAACAGACATGCTCCATCTCAAATAATAAGGGCTGTAGAAGCCCTTAAAGGCGGAAGGCGACAAGCATATTGCGTAGGATATCATGCNAATAAGTGTGTTGGTAATGCCTAGTACGAAATAGTTATCGCGCAAAATATTTTCTTTGTCACGTTGGTGTAATTTTTTATTTGCTCGAAGCGGAGGAATAGCCTGAAAGTAGAACTTCAGCAGGGCTTCAGAAAAGTTGGACTATAATATTAAATTTGTAGCAAGCATCGTTAAACGTGTCTGCGTAATAAATAATATAACTTTTAGCTAAACTTTATTTTTATTATATTTGCATGCTTATTTTTTAGATACAGTTTTACCGATTTATTTCTTTCTCAAAGCACATTACTAAAATAATCAGATTAGGCACTCTACTCTGAAAAAATGTGTTGTATCCAACCGCTAAATGAGACGCCGATGTTAACGTGTTTAAATATTGGCCTTTGGCATTAGCGGAGATAGCGAATTGCCTAAGGTATACCCTGGACGGCCAGTGTTTCACTACAGTGCACATTCTAGACCCAGAAAATCTGAATGTTGATCTCGCAGTAAGACCAGAAGTTCCTTTTACATTGTTATATACGCCACAGCTTTATCTTTGATGAATTCTGCTAAAGAAATTTATTTTATAACGTTTGGGCTGGGTTATGACAATTCGCTCACTAATCTTCTGTGTGTTTATGGCTGGATCGGGGTCCTATGAAATTCTGAGGGTTTAAAAAACATATATATCACAGAAATAAATACGTATTAAATTATGTAATGCTAAATAATAAAAATTTAATTTGCCATTTTTAGAAAATCCCATGATAAAAAAAAAAGCAATTTTCGTTCCCCAATTTAAACTAGAAGTTAAATTAATAGTATTTAAACAATTTCAGGAACTTTTTTTTTGATGAAGCCTTTTTTAATTGTACTTATCAGATGAATTCGCACTTTAAGTGATTTTACATTATCTTTTACAGATAAAGATAGCTGTTGGCAAGATATATTAATGATCACTTGAACTCGCATCACCTCACTCCACTCGTTTTGCGTTAGTTTTAATCGAACTTAATTAGTCATTTCGATAGAGCTGAAACAAGACCAGTAACCCGCCACGCTTCCCCGTCCTCGTCCAATGGTTAAAATAAACCACGTACAATATTGCGATTGTTTCCTCGCCATTGTGGCTTAAATACACAAAATAAAATTTAGACATTTAGATATGTTATGATTTTCTAAAATTTCCAGTTCGAAGCGAATTCAACTATCCAGAGGACTTTGGCGAAACGTACATTGGGATATTTNTGATTTTCTAAAATTTCCAGTTCGAAGCGAATTCAACTATCCAGAGGACTTTGGCGAAACGTACATTGGGATATTTTATTGCAACACAATAAGTACAAGAAGATGTCTTCAAGGAATGATAAATAAATTAAAGCTAATGTTATGCTCGAAATTACACAACATTGCAGAGTAAAGTACAGTTTTATATTGAGAAAACTCACGTGTTTGATGTTTGACCTACTAGACGACTCTAAGGCGTTTTGGATGACTCTAATGCGTCTTCTTCAGATAATAAGGTTCTCGATTCTAATTTCAAGCTTGTCATTGCTTTGTGTCAACTTTATTGAAGTTTTGTTAACTTAGTATGTANAAGGTTCTCGATTCTAATTTCAAGCTTGTCATTGCTTTGTGTCAACTTTATTGAAGTTTTGTTAACTTAGTATGTATAATCCCGTAGACCAAAGACGACGTAGACTGATATTCGTCATCACCGCATTCACGTAACATTGGCTAAAGAATTGCCGTAACAAAACTGTAAAAATAACATGTTCAAACAATAATGTTCCTTTTGTTTAAATGAGGATTTATAAAAAAAATCGCTATTTTATGGGGGGGGGGACATTTTACGTAACTTGATTACATCATATTTTACGTCAAAGCTTAGTCAAAAGTAGTGTTTTAGCATATAAAATTACTTATTAAATAAACATTGTACTAACTTTAGTGGAAGCCTCGTGATTTTGACAGATGTGTTGGAAGAAGCGAAGTTCGATGTTTATGAACGGAGATTGGTTACAGCACAACTGGCATATGCAATCTGTTTAGTAGACATGTGTACAAACTCGGGCACGTGAGTCGTGACCGGAAAAGAGGCAGATTGATACGGAACAGACATGCTCCATCTCAAATAATAAGGGCTGTAGAAGCCCTTAAAGGCGGAAGGCGACAAGCATATTGCGTAGGATATCATGCAAAGTACTTACGTTAGAGGAACAAAAATTGGAATTAAACCAAGATCGTAGATAAAAGGAAGGTACGGTACTTCATACACACACCCATCATGTAAATACTAGGGGTTGGCACCCTTTGATTGCATGCAATATTTACACCGCGAGGTTAAATTGAATTTGGATACCATCCGATGAAGCAGGATGCCGTAATTAGCCAAAAAGGACACCTAGTTACAACTCTCTAGGACCCGACATTTTCGGTTAAATCGCAAACGACGTGTTCGGTGATAGCAATACCATGGTCTGGTGAGTAGTGATGACGTAATGGGCCCAGTAGCATGAAGCTGTAAGGTCCTCTTCATATNTAGCAATACCATGGTCTGGTGAGTAGTGATGACGTAATGGGCCCAGTAGCATGAAGCTGTAAGGTCCTCTTCATATGCCACGGGTGTCTCGTACACACACGTCTTAAGAAATCCCCACAGCCAGAAGTCAAATGGCGTAAAGTCCGGGGAGCGTGGTGGCCAAGCACGAGGCCCAGCCCGTCTCATCCAGTGAGCGAGATACGCTGTGTTGATGTGGTCACGCATAATCCTGGTGAAATGGGGTGGTGCACCGTCGTGTGGCAGCCACATCCGTTCTCTGATAGCGAGCGGAACATCCTCNTAGCAATACCATGGTCTGGTGAGTAGTGATGACGTAATGGGCCCAGTAGCATGAAGCTGTAAGGTCCTCTTCATATACCACGGGTGTCTCGTACACACACGTCTTAAGAAATCCCCACAGCCAGAAGTCAAATGGCGTAAAGTCCGGGGAGCGTGGTGGCCAAGCACGAGGCCCAGCCCGTCTCATCCAGTGAGCGAGATACGCTGTGTTGATGTGGTCACGCACAATCCTGGTGAAATGGGGTGGTGCACCGTCGTGTGGCAGCCACATCCGTTCTCTGATAGCGAGCGGAACATCCTCCAGTAACTGTGGCAGGTATGAACAAACATACAGCCTTTCGGCCATACTTTTGTTATTTTTTACGTAGCGCTCTTAGCCTTTCGGCCATACTGGGCCACGGCCGCCAACTCTGCAGGGAAGAAGGATCAAGCCGTCTCAATGCAGGTGTCCCAACTATTCACCTGAGGTAACCAAGACCTAAGCCCCGACTTGATACACAAGGAGGTGGTCCTCGTGGGAAGGTGTTCCGGACTCTGGGAGCATGAGTCTAAACCAAGCGTGTGGTCTGGCCGGAGCGCTATCCATACCCCTAGTGTCTTGCCAGAACATTACCGGAGCAGGGGACTGCTCACCGCTCGGTTTTTCTTTAAGAGGGGGGATCTCTCCGGATCACCTCCAGCATACGGAGTTNGAGCAGGGGACTGCTCACCGCTCGGTTTTTCTTTAAGAGGGGGGATCTCTCCGGATCACCTCCAGCATACGGAGTTAACCACGGCCAGCACGAGTCCAACCTATTGATCGGAACACCAGAGAAACCTCTGATGGGGCCAATCCGATCAGCCCGTGCTCCTACTTATTTGCCGTGGCACTAGTGGGTTTACTCATGCCCGACCGCCCCAACAACCACTCCACCGGCAGACAAGATGCGGTGTGACTCTGCACGGGCGTTTTCCGTCATTATCGAAATCCGTAGGTCCTTTGCCATGGGTACCCGTAGGTCCCACAGCTCCAGAGTTCTCCCAGTGTTCATCACTGCCTACCGTTATCGCCTATCCACCAGCAGAGCAGCCAAGTGAGCTATCATCAGACACATGTCCTTTACCATACATTGGAATTTCTTCACACAGGAAATTCCTGTCTTGGACCCCAACGGCCTAACTTACCCAGCTGTTGAGGTTGATTCAAAGTGGAAAAGTAAAAGATACAACTCAGGTCAGGTCACAAATACATTTCACTAAAAATGAAATGCGTGAGAAACCTCAGTGCACAGGTCTTATTCCTCATGTTCTATATAAGAGGCAAACTTATCTAATCCAAAAATATACGCCAAAGTTTCTCTCTCATAAATCCCTAACTTGCGCTTCGACTTCGTTAAGCTACAACTGGCAAAAGCCACCGGGGCTAAGCCCAATTCAGTCCACTGTCTCAGGACAGCGCCTAAAGCCAGTGACAACGCGTCGACTTGTACTACGAAGAGGCCAGAAAAGTCCAGTAGCTGTAATACCGGAGGAGAAGACAACTTCTGTTTCAGTATAGAGAAGGACGACTCCTGTTTCAGTATACTCTTCCTGCTGAGGACAAAGTCATATCTCTTCCTCGACTCCTGTTCCTGACCCCACTGGAACTCAACTCCCTTCTTTTTGAGGATGCCACCACTTCATAAAAATGCTCGATACAACGGGAGTAATGCCTCAGAAGATCTAAGAATTTNTTCTTTTTGAGGATGCCACCACTTCATAAAAATGCTCGATACAACGGGAGTAATGCCTCAGAAGATCTAAGAATTTTTTAACGCCCTTCAGAAATCTTGGACGAGGGAAATTCAAAATCGGGGCCACACGATCCGGGTTAATCATCAGTTGACCTTGGCAAAGCAGATAACCCGAAAATTTCACCTTTTCCGGCACCCAAGGTGACCTTGTCTGGATTGGCCGTCAACTCTACATCCCGCATATTAAGAAACACTTGGCGCAATTGGGACAGATGGGATTCCAGATCGTCACTGTACACTATGTCGTCATCAATTTCGTTAAATAAAAATTTTAATTTTAATTCAGACAAAATGTCGTTTTAAACCCTGGACTATGCCTAACTACTAAAGTTACAACTCATAGGAATACCCGTGAACTCGAACTGGCTCCACGGCGTAGTAAAATCAGTATATTTCCGGGAATAAGGGTCTAACAAACACTGGGGGAAAGTGTTATTAAGGTCTAACACATAAAATACCCGGGCTTTGCCCAAATGTTGAAGACCACAATCTATTGTCGGCAAAGGAAAAGGGTCCTTATGAATTTTCTTGTTTACCAATGAATGATTTACGACCAATCGGTAATGATTTATATCCCTCTTCCACACAAGAAAACCAGGTGAACAATAATCCAAAGAAGGAACAATGATGCTGGCCTCTAACAACCTATCTATAATCTCCCTGAAATCTTACAGCTTAGGGGGAGGACACTTGAAATGCCTGTCGCGCACCGGAATATTATCCATCAGGGAAAATTTGTACGGAAATACATCGCAGTTCCCAATTTTAGGAGAAATAACGTCACTAAATTCCCATCTCAGCTGATCTAACTGCCCTTGAAAAATTTATGATGAACTATTAGCGCCGTTGGACACTGGTGTTAACCCTTCCGGAAAAGCTTCAACCTGGAGACCAACCCGGATGTTCGGGGTAAAACCAAAGGATAGATAGAATTCATTTAAATTCACCGACGCGCTGATTTTCCCTAGGAACTGTAAACCAAAGATGACGTCATGGGGAAGATAAGGAAGCACCTAGAAGGAAAACGTCCTAGAGAACTTNCTAGGAACTGTAAACCAAAGATGACGTCATGGGGAAGATAAGGAAGCACCTAGAAGGAAAACGTCCTAGAGAACTTGCCGATATTAAAATGCAAAGGGACCACCATACCTAGGGGACGCTCCTAACACGTCCCCTAGGAACGATATTCTGCTCCAAGAGCTGCTTCAAAAAGGCAGCACTTGAAACACAATGAGTTGCCCTAGTATCGGCTAATGCAGGAAAATTCCGTGCACTTCCTTATCATGCGTGATACTCTACTTCTCGCCCGACAGGAAAACCCACACCAAAATCCAGACAGAGCTCGATTCCCGCCTTGGGACAAGTCTTATGCAGGTGCCCAATCTCTACCACATCGAAAACATTTCCTTTCGAGTGAATAAAGCCTATTTTCCTTACAATCTCTAGTGACGTGTCCCTGTAGGGTAACAATTTCTGCGCCGCATTACTGAACCACGCTGCTCGACATTCTGTATAGACTAAACTTGTCTAAACAGCAAGGAGATACTGCCGCGTCCGGCTTCTACTGCAGGAAGGGGGTGGGGGCACGCACGATACTAACCTGAGGCAACCAAACGGCATTGCACCTCCACTTATCGTTGACGCAACTCCCAGACATTTTAAAAGGACAGAAACCAAGGTGCATTGTGCACGCACATGCGGAGCCAAATTATCTATGAATACGCTAACTAATTCGTATTCGCTCATATGCAAGCACAACGCATCATGAAAAGCGCAAATTGAATCTGCAAATTCTTACATAGGTTCACCCGGCCTTTGAAATCTATAAATGAAATCGCATTCGCAACTATGCTTGACGCGTGGGGGGAAATAAAGCCTCAATTACCCTGTGCTTACATCCGGCGAAGGTTCCTCCTTCGAGTGACGTAATTTCCTAACAGGGTATTTGCAGAACAAAAACCTTCACACTTTATCGCAATAGCTGTAAAAAGGCTGTCCTCAGAACTTAAACAGGGACTAGCAATTATAATCACCGCAATAAATAAATGTGAAATACCAACAGGTTCCAAAGGTGTTAAAGGATTCAACTTTTGCAAAGCAGTAAGGGAAAGTTTGTCAACTTTAGGTGGACCATTGATAGGGGCAGTGATATTTCGTGAAAATATTTCGAGACAAGGTGAAGTCCAAAGCACTGTAGGGTCGCCCAGCTTCTTTGATTGACTAAAAAATGTTATGACCCGTGTTAACCGTTTGTGCACGAATCGCGAAGGTTCAATGTCGGAGTTACTTAGTCCTGAGTGGCTTGGTCAAAGACGGACACGGCACCGGCAGCCAATGGAGGTATTACAACAGCTGAGGTGTGTATATAGTATTGAAGTCTACTTTGTGACTCGCCGAGAACACGCGCTGAGAGGGTTACGCCATTCCACCTCTCTGACGTCACAAGTCCACAACAGTTCGGCGCAACTCGGCCACGGTCATAGAGTCCGCCCAGCAAATCACGTAAAAACAGATCCGATATGAGAAAAAGCCAGCAGAGTTGCGCAGTTTCATTTGCGCCACAGCACGAACACTAAGCCAAGCAGATCTGAACAACTATGTATTCGACAGTAAAAATTACAAAATTTGCAACACTTCTCCTTAAATGAAATTGCCACAATTAATTAATTCAATCGCAACTTTTATTTTAAAAACTCAACAATTCTCTAGTATTATTAAAACACAGTGTCGTTTTAAGGTACTTTAATATAAAAAAAAGGTTACAATTCTGAATGATTGGTACCATCAATTATTTGCATTATAAACAAGAATCATATTAAAACATTACAATTCTGATAATCTAGTTCCATATATGACTTGCCTTCTTAATAAGAATTATTTAAAAATAAGCTTTTCTGAAAAAAAAAAATTGGCTTCCATCCTTGGTTTTACAAACCACAATATTTAAAAGTATTCTTTCTTGCGTATCACTTTATGTTTACTATCGCATCGATGACTAGACTGTGGTGCCCCATTTGATTCACAATAGGCGGAAAGGAGGGCAGCTGTCGAGCCCAATAACACCTCCCTTGCCCTAAAAATACGTATTAAAATTTACAGAAAAAAAATTGAAACACGGCGGAGGCAGTCACTTACGACCCTTCAGAGCTCCTGCCGGGGCTGTGCGACGTCTTAAATTAACTGACGTCCATAAAAAAAATGTGACGTGCGAAAGGGAGGGGGGCAATTGATGGAGGGGGAGTCAAGGAAGAAAAAGCGAGGGTCTCCCGGGTCGCAGAGAGTGTACCGCCGCGCCGAACTTGAAGGCGAGGAAAACGTCCTAGCGCGACGATCGCTAGCGTCGCCCGCTCACGGAAACTCTGCTCGCCAACTCCGAGGGCGATGTGTGCGCCCGATGCGAACGCGAAGATCAGCTGCCGGCAGGCGGGCCCCTTTCAAGGCTCGACCAAATCATCTCCGCTCTCAGTTCCGCTCGAAACAATTCGTCATTTACACACTGGACAGTGAAAACTTTCTTGTTTTTGTTACACGCAAATTCTTAGGAAACTGGTTGCCAACGATTTTCTCGTAACTCTACAGCTGAAATATTGTACATTTACAGCACATTATTTTATGAAACATGCCAAATTGTTTTTGTATTTGAAGTCTACAAAATTTGCTTGCAAAATTCAACATTAGTTTTTCACATTCTACGCAAAGGTTTCGTGAAATTTACTCTAATTTATTTGTAGTGAGCAATTAGTTTCCAAATAATTCCTTGTAAAAATACACATTTTTTTTACAGTTTACCATATGATGCAACATTAACGA